>VYZQ01025629.1:0-28188 GCA_013400655.1 Mystacornis crossleyi | reverse complement strand
CCCATCTCTGCTGGACCTCCCTTGTTTATTATAAAGTAAACTTTGCAGAATGGTATTCTTGGACAGAGCACAGAAAAAGTCTGCTTTGTATAATGGAAACATTGTGAGGGAGTGATTTACTGGATTGGCATGTTGTTGTTTTTGCTGTTTGAATGGCAGATTTACAGGCCTTTGCCATATAGGTATTTACTGCTGAGATAGGGAGGAAACTGAATCATAAACATCTTGATGATTTTGAATGAAAGCAAAAGAAGTGCTGAGGTCATTCTAGCAGCTTGTGTTTGCAGAGTGCCACAGAAGGTGTTCAGTATCAGACAAATACTTTCCTTGGCCAGCTGCACTAGAATCTGCTCTATTAATGTTATTAACTATTCTTTGTTTGTATGAGGGAGAGGTAGAAAAACAGTGCTCTTCTCAGTAAGATACTTTGTTGTCAATTTATCCTTCACAGAAAGATTCTTGTGATTACAATACTGAAAATATGTGATGGCCAAAGTGTAATTGAGACCTTGTCCCACTGCCCAGCCAAAAACATTATTGTGTATAATTAACTCTCTTTTTGAAAGTCACAAAAATCCCCACATAAAGTTGCTTACCAACCCCAAATACTAGTTTGAGAGATGAGATTAGGAGGAAGTAACAAGAGGAAGCCCATCAAAGTCAGTAGCTGCTCTACACTTCATGTTTTTGTGCCTTCTTGAGGCACACTCCTTACTCAACCAGCTGTGTCTCCTGAGAGACCCTTGGCTGCACAAAAAGTAGAGCACAGCCTTTTCTTCCAGCAGTCTGAACGAGGAGAGGGGAGAAGGCTAAGGGTTTTGATGTGGCATTAGCCCTACGTAGTTACAGCTGCTTAGCATATGTTTTAAAATCTACAAGTAGCTAATACATCTACATACAGGAAACTAGGTATTTTGTCAGCAAATATAAACACCTCCAAAAATTGCCCTGTGTTTCTACCGGGAAGAGGACAGGGCTACATGTTACATTTGGATTCTCAAAACCTACATAGTAGAACTCATTATTATCTTATGACAGCATATATTACCACCAAAGGAAAAAAAATTAAGAATGTTAATTTTTGCTTAATTTTTAAAATTGTGAGGTACCCTCATACAGGCATCTCAACTAGTACTAGTGAGTGATTTAGAACAAATACACAAATACTGATAAATACTTTCATATGTGCCCATCACTGAACCTTGTTTTACGCCATGAACAACCCTCCCTGCAAATTCAGGTCAGCAAGATGTTTTGGCTGTCTTAAGAAATTGCTCAAACTTGTATGTGTTTATTCAGAAGTCTGTGTACAGTATGCTTATTTTATATGTAGCTGTCTGACCAAAGTTCACCTTCAGGCTTTATTTGTCCTGATGGAATCCTGAGGTAATCCTAAGAACTATAATTTTCTATACATCCAGTAGATTTACTTTGCCATAACTCCACAGCAATAATGATAACTTATTCAATTTCTGCAGAAAACTAAAATTTGATGTACAAAGTCCACTCCTGCAGAACCTATTCTTACACTGTTTTTGTTTGAAAGGTCTGTATCCCAGATTTTCCCAAACTTGTATTAATATAAGAGAACAAATACAACTTTTAAGTACAGAATTTCTTCACACCTAACACTAAAAGTATGTTTCTACTTTGTTCTTTCCTCTATGATGTTGCAAAAATAACCTCTTCATGCTGACTTCACTAGGACATGGCAGTGTTGTCCACATCACATCATCAGGGTAAGACTCAACATACCAGAAACCAAAATTCCTCAGTACTGGTATTTTAGGGTTTCACACCTAATTTCAACCTTACAATCCAGTACTTGTGCAGCCTTGACGACTGGTAAAGTCACTGTTGAAATGTGATCTGTGAAGCTCATGTCTTCTCTTGGTGTCTAAGACTGGACATGCATGAACTGTCTCCTCAGACAACCTCTGGATCATCCTTGCAACAGCCCCACTTTGTGCAAGATCTGGATCAGACGACTTTCAAAGGTGGATTCCAGAATTTGCATAGCAGTCCTAGGAAAATACCACATTCTTGTGGTAGGCAGGATTATGGTATCACACTACTCTTCTCCCACCTGTGTGTCACCAAAGTAGATTAAGATGACAAATCTATCCTGAAACCAGCAGCATGAGGGAGTTTAACTGCATAACTATAGTGCTTTCTGTTCACTCCGGGGAACTTTATTTAGTTTATTTATTTACTTTATTTAATTCAGTCCTCCTTTCAAACAGCACATCATGCTGTGGGAGGAAAAAATATAATCTATTACTTATTGATCAGCAATGGCATCTATGGCCTCCCTGAAACCAGTATATCATTACAGAATGTACCAGTCAAGATTTGCAGCAACTGTCTGTTGTGTATGAAATGTAATCTGCATTTACCATAATGACTTTGAGGAAGTTTGTTCATCACCTGTTGTGTGACAGTCATGTAAAAGAGAAAAAGAATGCAAGGAGAGAATTTTCTCCATTGGTCCTGCCTCAAATCATTCCTCTCAAATCCCCAACAGACTAAAACAAGAGAGTCAACACGAGTTGCTTTCAGAACCCTGGGGATGTGAGTTTTCCTGCTGGAGTGATAATTTGTTTTCCTCAGGCAGAATGTATCATTTGCAATTCCCAGTACAAATGTGTTTTCTACTTCTCTTCTTAAGGGAAAAATATACCAATTAGCTCAGTTTGTCGTTTGCCGGGTCTTATTTCATGAGTGGAGACAGGTAGCTCAAGGTCTGTAAAACCTGACTTGTTATGTGAAAAGCTGGATGCTAGACTCAGAATAACATTATCAAGGTTCTTGAACTCTACCCACAGGTCTGCTACTGTGCCCCGAGAAATATCTCTTGTCCCTGCCACTGGCATAAAAATAATCCCAGTGCTGCCTCCTGAGCTATTGGTCAGATTTAAGGCATGACTTTGTATAAAAGTGCCTCTCTTGACTGTAAAGCTTGATGTGCTCAATCCAAGCTCTTGGAAGCAGAAGGGTGCTCTAGCAACCCCAGTGAGAAGCACAAGAGCACCAATGCTATATCACACATCCATCAGGATTGCTACCAAGAGCAGACAGGTGCTCATACCACCTCAAACATGCGTGTCCTAAGCTAAATCCAGCCTATCACTCCCACCTTCACCCCACAGTAGCTGCATTCTGGCTCATAGTGATGAGTCATGGTGTTGTGTTGCTGTGGCAATCATAGGGGTTGAGTCTCTGGACCTGTGCCCAAAGGGCTCCCAATCCCCTCCACAAGTCCATCAACCTGCAAATGTCTGAGGGACAGACAGACTGTTTCCCTTTTGGCTTTTGTAGCTTTTGACTGGTCTTACTCGATTCTGTCTTGGCATCCTTTCTCTCAAGTCTGTGGAAAGCATTATGTTTTCTGTCTCAACTCTGCAAGACTCCTGCTCATTTCCTCCACTCTTGAGCATCTGAAGTTTTGCCAAGCAATTAGATGTGGAGATAACTGAGGCAGCACTTGGTCATTCTTAGACTATAAAAAAACCCTGACAATAGACAAGGACTGACCAAGGCAATGTTGTTCTGATATTTCTTGGCCCACTGCAAGTGGAAGCTCACCCTTGTCCTGACTGCCCCTCTTCTCCAACACACATGGAGTGGCTGCCAGAAATACCAACCTGGAGCTCTTCAATGCAAACTTTTCCCATGGGAACTCATTTGTGCAGAAAGTCACTATGCAAGTGCATGTATTCCCATGCTGTTTCTGCACTGCTGATCTCTTGAAAAAAAAAATTAAAAGGAGGAAGTAAAGACCATCATTGTTTCTTAAGCTTGACCAAAAGAATTCTTATGGTCTGCGTCAGGCATTCCCTTTGGATGGCAGACAGTTATATGGTGATGAAGTAGCTGCAAATATTTTGTTTTGAAGGCCCTGGGCTTCATCTGGAATACAGTAGGCCATACTCAATTCCTCCATCTACTGAAATGGACTTGAAAGAGGTTGGTATGAAGTGTAGGTGCATGCTCTTGTTAAAGTTTGGCCTTTGAGAACAGCTCTCTCCATCAAGAGAGAGTAGATGGCAAAAGGTATGAAAATAATGGACTTCTGACTTAAAAAACTAAAGAAAAACTGAATGAGGAGGTTGCAGAAGTTGATTAAAACTGATGAACCAAGCTATGTCCAATATCTACATGCATAGCTATTTTGAAGGGTGCAATCAAGAGAGCTGTAGTTATTCAGTGACCTATTTAGCAGCATTGCGCTACCTCAGCTACTGCCCATTTGCAGCAGTTCATCCACAGGAAGAATCTATGCGATGCTTTCTGCAAACCACTAACTCAGAGTGCCCAGGGGAAACTGCAGAAAGACAGAACGAGAAAGGCATCGGGATAGGACTTCCTGCTGCATGCCACAGCTTGGCACAGCGGGACATGCCGGCATGGTTGGCTCATCCTCTGGCCAGACACCTGCCACCCATTGATCTGATGTCCTTCAAATGCCCTCTAGTGGCTGTGGCTCTGCCTGGGGGCCACATCCCCGCGGTGCAGCTGGAGGAAAAGAGCACTTTGCATGCACATGTAAAGCATAACCTGAAAGCACACGTATGGAAATGGCTGGTGCTCACTGGTAACCCCCAGCTCCCCCATTTCTGGTGCTGCTGCACAAAAGTAGTATCCAATAATGCAGCTCTCTGCTCCACTAAGCAGAAGAGCTAGGCTGGGAAGGAACTGGCATTCCAACACTCATGGAGGCTCAGTGGGCCCTCCACGTGTTCACACATGGTGCAGTGCTGTTTTAAAGTCTGAAGGGAAATTTTCTCTTCTGAATCTCTGCTTAAAAGGAGACATAGCACTCCGGGTACCAGGGAAAGAGATGAAGCTCTCTGAGACAACACGGTCAGAATCCAATGAGTGCAGGATTCTAATATAAACACCTGTGGGGTCTGCCACAGACTAAAAAAAGTCTTTGGACAGTGAGGTTATATTGCTGAAGGTCCTAAACGGTAACTGGTGAATCTTCTGCAAGAAGTACAGCTTGGTGAAGTAATTCAAGGAATTCAAGACACACTATGAACTGCGTATTTACTTAGGGGAGTCAGATGGAACAACAACAAGCCTCCTTCCCTACCATCAGGGAGCACAAGGCTGGTTTCTGAAGTCTCTAATATGCCTATGCAGTTTGCACTTTCAGATGAGGGCTTTGTCTGACCTGCATCTGAAGGTTTTAAGGAGCATGTTGGCTTGGCTTCTGCTGCAGAAGATCATGAGAAGTCAAATTGCTGTGATTGTGAGAATCAACACAATTGACGGGGAAGCCAATTGGAAATTCCTCTGATAATATCTCTAGATTTCTTTTTTTTTCCCCCAATATTTTGTCCTCTTATTATTACACAGCTGCTACTTTTGCTTTTCAGCTGCTGTTTTTGCTTTGCAAACCAGTATTCACTGACTGTTCCATGGCTGCCCTTTGCTCAGATAATCTTTGGGAGCAACACAGCTCCCACTTGGTGTGTCTATGACTGCAGAGTGCTTTTGTAATGCTGGGTTTGGCATGGCTAACTTCTCACACCTGCTGCAGGCCTACCTAAATTATTTCTCAAGTAATTTCAAACTTGTGTGTGAAGCAAGAGAGTTACAGAAATGCTGCCTCACACCCTGGTTCTCTGCAGCTGTATTAAGAGTAAGTTATTTGGGGCAGGGGTCACCTCCTAGGGCATTTGTTCAGCCTGTGGCACAAGGAGGTCCAGGAGACCTAATATTTTACTGCCCAGAAAAGCAGAGAGGAAATAAAAGGCACTGCATCCTTATGGGAAGACTGCCCTGATCTATGCTGTGTGTGGATGTGCAAATTACAACAGATGATGCACTTAGCAATTATGTTCTTTGATTACATAAGCAGGAACAACAGCTCCCAAACTGCCAGTATCTCTCTTGATTCTCACCAAATGGCTGAGTGTCACATGGTCACACAGGAAGGGGCGTCAAAGAAATGAGAGGAAGGAATGACAGAGGAAGAAGCTTCATGGGAAAGATACACGCCTCTCCAACAGGGAAACGAACAGCATCTTTTTTAAAAGAGACTGAAATGCACCTGCACTTCAGGCCTTTTCTTCTTTGAAGTAGTTTGGTTTGAGCATTTTAAACTTGCTCTGAAAGGAGAAAAGTGTCTTCAGCTACCTATGCCTAAGAGTGCACAGCCTGAGCCTGTCTGTGTGGTGGGCTGCTTTTTTTCCCAACTCAGTTTTCTGCCCTTCCCTCTCTGTCTCCTGGATCTTCACATAAAAGAAGAACAACCTCCCACCAAAAACAAACAAACAAACCAACAAACAAAACCCCCAAACCAAATAACCAAACAGAAAAACCTCCAAACCCAACAAAAAAACCCAAACAAAAGTCTCAACATGAACAACTGAAATAAAAGGAAACTCTGGTTCTTCTGGCAGACCACCTTCTGAGAATTTCCATGATTCATTCCACATTCTGAATTACACCACTCTGCTCACACAAGAACCATAGACAGTAGTAACTAGGGCAGAAGATATTACCATTTCCTATGCTGGCTGTACGTTGAGCACTTCCAACAAGCTCCCAGAAAGTTTGAGAGAAAGTGTAAGAGCTGTGCATGGTGTAGGACCTTTGAGGCTGGCTTCTCCTAGCAAAGGGTTACTCCTGCCCTTAGAAAACTTCACACTGACATGCTGATGGAAGGAAGACTGCAGTTTCTGCAAGTGTTGATAACCAGAGAGTGTTTCACATCACCTGCCACATAGTCTTCCCTGAATCATGGAGTCTTTTCTGCTTTTCCACAGACTTCAGGAGAAAGAAACTCTCGACTTCATCTGCATGTGAAAATAGGTTGAGACCTCCAAACTCAGCCATTTGGAAGATGACATAATTTGACATGAGTCAGCATGATTGGCAGGTCAAAGCATAATGCTGCCTCTTGCAGCTCAAAAGCGCACGGCAAATTGGCGGAACTGCGAAGCTCATCACGCTGTAGTCTGTGTGGTGAATTTCTTGATGTTCCCTCTTTGTACAATACCCAGAACAGTTATTTGATAGTTCAGATTATTCAGACCACATCAGGGCTCAGGAAAGGTGGAAGAAGACAGAAATGGAGGTGGCCTGATCCTCTGACAGGTAGCCAATGAAACAATGACACCTAGGTGTAAAGTCGCTTAGGGCAAGCTTTTGAAATAACACAGCCTGTTGGGTGGTGCTGAGCTCTGTTTAAAAACTGGGACAGAATTTTTGCAATGGAAACAGCTGGATGCTGAGTGCTTTTAAAAATCTGGCTCTTGTTTAGCTGCCTCCATGGGAACCGAGCTTAACTGAAAACCTGGCCCTGACTGGGCATGCTGAGCACTTTAAAATGGGCTCTTCTGGTCTTTTAGAGATTTCAGCTGATGGCATTCTGCAAATAGCTGAGATTTCCTTTCAGAAGTACTACTGTTCTGTGTTCCATGTTTTTTGTTGTTGCTTTCTCTTCCAGCTGACTCAAACGTCAGTGCCTGCCAGTCTGTTCCAGGCTCTCTAAACTTTTGTGGTTACAGCCTGCTAATTCCTTTGCTTACATGCCAAAAGCCAGAACTAGCTATCTGTCACCTTGCTGTTTGTTGCTTTTGAATCCAAGCCTGCATGAGTGTGTGCATCCTTCAGCCTGAGTCCAGAGTAATGCTAAAATTCAAGCCTCATCTACAGGAGGAACACTGACCATCAAAAGCCTCAGTCAAACCTTGGGGCCCTGTTGTACTCACAGTTGTGCAAATAAAGCCTGTATGTTCCCTGCAGAATAAACAGATAATATTGACATGCAGCAGTGAGAGAACCAGAAGGTATGAAGTGTTGAAGCCACTTAGATAAGGGTACACAAAACATGGATAGTCAAGGTGGGAAGAGTATATCACATTTCTATCACTGTGTTTCAAAAACACAGCTGGACAAATGCTTAGTGCATACCACCAAATGTCAGGAACCAGTGAAGGGTTATTAATAATTTCTGATAACAAGAAGATGGGGGATTTCAAAAATACACAGAGAAGGATATGTTAAAATTCTTTTAAAGGGCTGCACCCAGTTACTTAACATTTGCCAGTTGACAAGCGAGCTGTTTTGACAGCTTGCTGTGATGCTCTTATGGGAATGGGAGAGGTGCCTGGACAGAGTATCTCCAACATTCATGTCAGCTACACACTGTTGGGAAATGGTGATTGGTGCCACGTAGTGCATTAATGTATCTGGATGCTCTTGCCTGCAGCATGGGGACATGTAGGCACCAGCAGTGCTAGGTACATGATTATGATGTGACTTTAGGGCACAGTATAAAATCCGTGGAAACAAACTGTTGAGCATTTTTAGCAGTCTCATTCCAAAGGGCCAAGGCAATGCAGCAGGCCGAAGGCTAAATTTGTCTGCACATGAAACCCTGTTTTTCGTACAGGCAAGGAGTCATTTACTGTTTCTCTGAAGCTGAGGAGCAACGGTAAACAGAGAATCAGTGCCAGCTGGAGTGTATACAGATAATTCTGCTTTCATATAAAAGGTATGAGGCTGGTCTGAACCACTTGACTCTCCAGATAGAGGACAAATCTCCCTGCTGCTAACTTCCTGTTGGCTTCCTGCATCTGAAAATATGTCCTTCTGTGCAGTAAAGTCAAAGTTAAGTGGCAAAAAACAGGAGAGATTCTCCTCCTGCTCTCCCTGAATCTGTGAATTTCTTGCTGCACCACTTCGGTCTGTTCAGAAGAGAGCAGCTAGCTTCTGCTCACCCCGTACCTTAACAGACTTCATTCCTGTGGTAACACTGTCTTCACATTTGTATGCAAAGTATGATGTGCGTTGCACTTTTTAGATTGGCTATTATGTGATAAAATCATTCTGTCAGGGTGGGGGAGTAAGGGAGGGAAATCCTATCTTGTTGTTTTGCTTCTGCTGTCTGAGTCCTGAANTTATGTGTTTGCACACTCAAAAAAAAAAAAAAAAAAAAAAAAGAAAAGAAAAGAAAGAAAAGGAAAAAAAGTTTGTAACAGAAACAGAAGAGAGAGAACCAGCATTGATTGCTCCTAGGGAAAAGAGCCTTTTCTTGGTTAAACTTCATAATGAATTATACACTCTTCTTCCCACATTAAAGACCATACTGCCTTTTGATGTTATACCTGTGACCACAAACTTGAGTGCAGAAGATGCCTCTGCTTCTTTATCCCCCTGAGTGATAGCAAGGACAGGCTGCACCCTCCACAGGTGCAGATGGTGTCTGAGTGGATTTTTGGCATCTGCGCTATACCCACTGTCAGGAGCCAAGTCTAATACTTTTAAAATGGAGCTCTTTCTGTATGAGACTCTAAATTTACTATCTCTTCGATATATCTTTGATATAGTCCTACCAAATATCTTATTTGTGAGCGAATCCTAACAACAGCCTGACACAGATTAGAAGCTGGGGTCTAATACTGGGCATTTTCTGATGAAAGCTTTGCTGTGGGTGGTTTGGTTCCAATTTGAAGGAGATTTCCCCTTCTGTTTCTTCAATATCGGTAGGGTAAGGGGAAGAATGTGCTCCCTGATGTGCATTCTTACCTGCTGCTATTTCTGACTGTTCATAGTCTGCTTCTTCACAGTGACCAGACCAGGGTGTTTAGTCAGTGAATAGTGTGTTATGGGAGATTAAACAGATTTCCCTACAATAATCTTGTGGTCATTCTGATTGGTTGTTTGGTTTTGGGGTTTTTTTTTGTCCTAAACAGTTTCATGATACTGGAGTTTCATGTATCTTAAGCACAGATCCATAAAGTACAAAACAAGAATCTGGTTTTGTGCAACTTACTGATACAGCAAGAAGTCCACTTGTGAAGATGAAAATACAGAGATTTACTGCATATATTGTGGAGAAACATGGCAGTGTGACATGAAACCCAGCACCAAAGTTAGGGGAGGAAATCTCTCAGGCCCAAACATTGGCCTCATGCTTCATCTTCATGCCTTCCTTAGGTAGTAGCCATTAGATATTTACACATGGGATCTGCGAGCCCACTATGTAGATTTTGTTGGGGTAGATGCAAGAATGAACCTTAGGGACTAAGAGGGATCAAACCTCCTCCAGTGATAGGAAGGCATGGAACAAAGGATAGAAAAATGAACCCCTATATCTTGAAAAGATTTACCACTCCTATCCCTGGGATGGCTGGCAACGAAATTTTGCTCATCCCCTTCATTTTGCTTTTCCACCTACAGCTTTGTGCATGTGAAAAAAAAATGGCCATCTGAAAATCCTCAGAGGCACAGCTCTTTCCACTGATCCATGTTCAGCACTGCATCTGCACTGCACACATCCACCAATGGACTACACATGGTGTCTTCTGCTCTCAGATGGCTGTACCAGGGACAAGAGAGGTGGCAGAGCCTGCATACCACTTCAGCCGACAAGCTGCTGCTGGAGGATGCTGTTGAACACCGCGTGAGCTGCAACTGACCGTGTGAGACAAGGCCTGTCCCACAGAAGCTCCAGAAGCTATCTGTGTGCTCCTCTCCCTGGGCCATTCCTCATGCACAAACACACTGCTGCTGTTTCATCCAAGATATTAGGCTCCAGTGTCACACAGCTGGGCTCAAACTGGACCCAGCACTACCCCACAGACAATGAGAAGGATGGTGCATGGGTGATGACAGGTCTGCAACTTAACAGCCTCATTTAAAAAATGTTAAGACAGTTCTTAACTAGCTGCTGAAGTGTCCTCATGAGGACTGTTGGAATTAGGAATTAATCTTTGTTTGAAACAGGAAAATATTTTCCACTAATGCAAAACGTGAATGTAAACTAGTCAATAGGCGGAGAGATTTATTTTGATGACCTCTCTATTCCTGTTTGTCCTTCTCAGGATATAGCTAGCACAGATGACAATCATGAGTCCAGGAATCAGCCACGTCACTCTTCTTACAGAAATTAAAATTTCTGTCCCTACAGTGTAAATAAAATGAGAGGAGGAAGTGCATAATCTTGGGTCTTCATCCCAAATCATGTAGGGATATTAGGAATTATGGTGTAAGATCACTGGGACTGAAAACATACACGTGCATTCTCTGCAGTAGACCTCACTGTCTGATAATCTTTCTTTACCTGAGATGCAATATAACAGCAGTAAGATAGCTTTGTTGATAAACAAAATGGTAACAAATATGTCCATGCACTGAATTAACAGGGAAAATGAGGTTTGTGCATGTACAGTAAAGTAGACATGCACTGTAATTTATCTCTCTACACTGTTACTGCCCAGAGAAATGTACTTAAATTTAATCCAGCTCTGGTGCACATGACAGGCATTCTGCAGCTGTCAATGATGTTATGTACTGTAAACTCCAAACATTCATTGTAAAATTGTGCTCATTATAAGAGGTAAAATATGGTACCTGAATCTTAACTGAAGTACTAATAATAAAAATGGATTACATGCATCCTGTTTGCTGAGCAATTATTCCAGGGAAGAGACTGATTTCAGATTTTCTCTCACTGACTGAATGGCAGAACAGGTATTTGCATGCAGTACCTCTGACCTGAAGAAAATCTCAGAAACTTTATAAGCTTTATAAGAAGAAATAAAAGGTTCTTTGGTTTCTTGCCTTAGCTATATTTAAGTAAAACTCTATTGTCTGTGTTATTTCTTAGAAATAGAAGAATCTCAGAAAAATTTATTATAATTTATTGAATCAAAGTCTGTATAACCATAAATTTCTCTACACTTGAACACGATCCGTTTTACAAATGTGTATCATTGAGGCTTTGTTGATAGGGCTGTTAATGAAAATCCTGACTCTGTGTAATGGACACACATTTAGATGATGCAGTAGTGTTTAAATTTATGGCAAGCTTCAGATGTAGGCTGCTCGAACTGCTTAGCCTTTATATGTGCAGAAAATGTATGAAACATTTCACTTTTCCCTGTGTGGAATTCTGGGCCTCTATCTACATCTCAGCCATTGGCACTGAGTACCAGACAAGCTCTGTGTACATCCCAGTGCTGGTAGCCTGATTTCAAAAAATCAAAGAAAGGTTTGGGTTGGCAGATCCAAAAAAACCTTAAAGATCATCTAGTTCCAATCCCCCTGCCATAGGTAGGGACACCTTCCACCAGATCAGCTTTCTCAGGGCCCCATTCAACTCTGCCTTGAACATTTCCAGGGATGGGGCACCTGGAACCTCTCTGGGCAAGTCGTTCCAGTGCCTCACCACCCTCACAATTAGAAATCTCTTCCTAATAATCTAATCTACATCTGCTCTCTTTCATCTTAAAGCCTCTGTCCTACCACTACATGTGTTTGTAAAAGAGTTTGTTTTACAAACAGCTTTTTTACATACCCTCTTTTCAGACTCTCCTTTGAAAAGCCCTCTTGTCTAGCCAAAAGTGTGGAAACAGTGTGTTCTACTCTGGAATAATGCTGAATCAGGCCAAAGACCATCTTAACTGTACAGTTTCAAGAGGAAAGTACCCTGAAGCCTTGAAAGTTACCTTGGCAAAGCTTCAAAAACTAGAAATATAATCCCCCAAAACTGGTGTAACAACAGCTGATTTCAAGGATTCCCTTTTGCTCCCCATGAGATCTAAATTCTGTTGAATTCAATAGTGACATTTTTTGTTGTGGAAGGTGTTTTGGACTTCTTTGTAAACTTAACCCCAAATGTGGTTCAAATCAGGACCATTTTCCCCAGGTAAAGTATGAAGACTTTTCTTCTGCTCCTTGAAAAGGACTGTTCACATCTGAAGGAGCAAAACCATTGAAAGCAGGAGGGAAAAGCGCATTTGCAGTGTTCACTGCCTCCCCAACAAGCGAGATGGAGCTGGCAGAGGATGGTGGGACGGTGTATCTCATGGCCAGTGCCTCACATGCTGTCTGCGAGCAGGCTCATGTATCCATGGCAATGGGCAGCTCAGCTTCTAATTTTTCAACACGCAGAAAAAGAAATTACATTATTTCATACTTGATGTAATGGCTGTCTGGTCAGACATTCACAGCTAATAAACAATAAGCTTTGGGTCAGGGATTTCCTGGCAGCTAATGGCCACCTGAGCTAAAAGCTGTCAGTTGCTGCAGTAAATCATTAAATGATAGAAAATAGACTTTACATCAGTCATTATGGCATTGATACAAAAGTTTTGTTTCAAGTGTAATCAACTTTACTACATGAATGCCACTTCTAAGTGAAAATGGGAGTTGCCTGGTAAATAGAGAAATGCAGGGTACACAGCTGAACTGCTGCTTGCAGAGAAAAGACTCAACTTGTGAACAGCCAAACACCAATGAAAGGAAGAAATAGCATTATCTATCTAGACAGAACGCACTACATCCTTTACAACTTGCACTTTTTGAGGAGTCAGGGGAAGAGGGAAGCACAGGACATCACCTCAACACTTAACATCCACTTTTATGAAACTATGGATAAAGTATGCTTCTTACCAGGATGTGAGAAGCCATAAAAAATCAAAATCCTTCCCTACAGGCAGTGTATGATGTTGGTAAGAGCACATGTATGAAGTTCTACTCAGAAGACCTTAAAATGACAAGACCCATGTAAGCATTCACAGTTGCCTGAACTACATATTTCTGGGTGTACCATTTGTAGTGATAACATGTCATAAGAGCCCCAAGCTTGGTACACATCAAAAGGAATCTATTTTCAAGTTTTAGTTTGTGCCTAATCTTTGCTCTCCCATGCAGGTTGGAAAAAAAAGAGGGATGATCATGTGAGAAAGAAACGAGCAGAATAATGAGGTAGCCACACTGGTTAATGGAAAACAGGTGGCAATTTGAGAAGAATTTCGTTACACAGGGAAAATTAAAAAATTGAACTTGAAAACAGAAGCCAATAAAATGACAGTGATGAAAGAATTAGGAAAAAAACCCTAAAAACCAGAGGTAGACAGAAGTAAAATACTGCTTTCATCACCTAGTGCAAAATGTGTATTAATGTTTCAAAATGTTTCAGTAAGGGGACAAAGGGTGAAAGAATTACATAAGACCATAATTTTAAATTAATCAGGGATCTCTTGCAGAAAATTCGTATACATATATATATGTGTGTGTGTATGTAAAAAATACACAGAAATTCATTCCCACTGCAGAAATTCCTGTCAGATTTACCCACTTCTGCAGATTGCTTCAAAGTCTGTCTTGTCCTTGCCCTAACAGTGTCTCTAACGCTCTGTTTCTGAGGTGAAAATGGAAAGGTGAACAGTATGTGAATCATAATGTCTTTCAAAGTCTGCTGACGGCCTAAAGAAACACTAGAAAGGTACAAACTAGCTGAATTCAGACATCTAAAGTTAATAGTCTGCATCTTATTAAAAATAAGTACAATATAAAATTAAATATAACACCCCACGATTATGAGATTTACTGAAAGCATAATTAAGCTACTAAAGAATTTCTCTATCTGCCATAGTGCTTTCCAAACTCCAGAAGACAGAGCAGGTTGCAAGTGGAACAGATTTGAGACCTGTCTGCTTACCTGACAAAGGCTGGCAATTTTTGTCATTGTGCAATGTAATGCCTTAGTGTAGATACATCCACTGAAAACTGTGACCTTGAGAAGATATGGTCACATGTCTCTGCAAACTCACACTCCTTGTGTCCTTTAGGGTGATGAACCAGATACTTTTTCAGGGAGACTTTAAAATCCAGAGAAAACCTCCTTAAACTTGACATCTGGTTTTGCTTCCTTTACAAAAAAGGGATTTAAAAGGTTATCTAATGGAGGCATATGTCATCCCACTGACAAAGAAAATGATTGAAGCAAATTACAACAGTTATTATGAAAGTATGAGGTCAAGAAGTGCCAGTGTTGTGTAACAGACTTTTTACAAGTTATTAAAAGGGGAAATTCTGACTGAAAAAGGAACTATGGAAGCAACACAAAATGTCAGCTTTCTGAAACTCCAAAGAACAATTTATTTTTGAGCACAGATTAGGATTAATGTTTTATAAATGAAAGAAGGAATACAAAATTTCTCTCTCTCATTTTTGTTCAGGGGAAGACACTGAAAAATAAATTAGGCATGGATTTTAAAGCAAAATAGTGCTCCAGACAAACTCAGTATATGGAATCATATCTTCTCTGAAGTGCTTAGTGGTAACTGGGCTTTATGCACCCCTGAACTAAACAAAGCTCAGGCCATGCAAAAGCTCTTCTCATGAACATTCTACAAATGAACTTACCCAAAGAGAAGAAAATGAGTGCACCTGCAAAATAGTAATTCTTGCAGTTGAGATATTTAATTTTATTCGATGTGAAGACAGAGGTGATTGGACCATCTGTGCTGTACAAATAAAAGTCAATCCTAAAGTGCATGAATCCTATGGCACCTTTAAAAAAGGTTTTTTTATTCTTTGGAAACCAAAACTGGCCTCAAGCTTTATTACCTAATGAGCATCATGCACTACCTAATAGGCAAAAATGTGAATAAGTCTGAAATCCTTCAAGTCACTTTGCACTGTTTCTAGTAGCAAGAACATTGTCCTTCTTTCATATCACTTATAGCATCAATTTTGCAAAGAAAAGTAAGTAAAAAGTCATTTTGAACAGCAGGTAATGACAGTATTGGCCTTTATTCTGACTTGTGCCAAAACCCCTTTCACACCAACCTGGGAGACTAGAAAGTCCTAAAAGCAGTACTTTACCAGGTGTTGAGCAACTTTAATGAACATGAAAATCAAACTCATTACTTGAGAGAGGGTATGATAAAATGTCTGAATGCCAATAACCCTCACACAGGTGCCCCACTCACTGGGAGACAGAAGAGACTCATCAAAGTAACTAGGAAGGGAAATCATTCTATTAACTACAGAAATCAGGGGAAACCACTTCCAAGAAAGGTGGCACTGTGTACTTGGAAGAAAGGAGAGCCTCTCTCCCGTGCTGCAGTTCATTTTTCAGACAGTAAAAGGTTATGGAAAAGAAAAAAAAAAAAGAAAGAATAAAGGAAAGAAGATGTCTTTCTAAAGCTTGAGCACTGGTCATCTGAAGGATCTCTAACTAACTCTGCACAATAGTGCATTGAACAGACAAGTGCGGCCATAGATGCCTGGAGAGGCAGGAGAGGAGAAGATAAAAGGGAAACAGAGAAGACAAAATCTGACAAAATATTACTAGAGTAAAGCTAGAGGGGAGAAAGAATCAAAAATAAAAGGGAAAAAAATGAACATAAAAAAAGCCAACACCATAAAAAAATAACCCTACAGACTTAAACCAGATGTCTCTAATAGGAGTTTGGGCTACAATGCAGTACAAATCTGAGCATAAGAGAAAACAAAAACAAGGCACATGGGGATACTTTCTCTTTCAATTCGTCCTTGTTTGTTACATGTCCTGATTTTACTTCTCAAACTCTCTGGCTGAGAAAAAGCCTTAAAATTTCCTTGCTTTTAACACTTACTTTCTCATCTCTCATTCCCATTACTGGAGTGTTTTCACTTTGACTAGTGATGTTTTCTCTACCACTCTGCAGCTGCACTGAGTGCATCACCTGGGCACAGTGGGATTTGGGACCTGGCACTGCTGAGAAAAGGATGGTTGTGACACCCAAAATCCACAGTGATCTCAGAGGAATCTTTCCTATAAGAAAGGCACACGGGCATCATGCACCTCTTGCACTGAAACATTTTGGTTATGCCTTACGCCTAGAGCACGGGGGCGGTAATCTCACCTAACTTCAGCAACGCTTTACTAACTGGTGCAGGGTGGCTTCCCTGAAGCTCTGCTGTTCCCTGCAGCCTCCACTGAACCAAGACTGGCTCTGGTGATCCTCCAACACCCTGCTCCACTGCTCTGCTCTACCTACAGAGATGAAGGTCAGTTCAGTCCTGCAGGTTCCTCCAGGCTGAGTGTTCCCAGCCTCTGTCTGGGAAACCATCCATCTCCGACCCTGGAAAGTGTGCAGCACTCTTCTATGCAAGTTTCCTAACTGTGGGGGTGGCCCAAGGACATGGTTCTTACTCTGTGAGTGATATTCCGCACCCTTGAAAAGGACAAGTATTTAATGAACCACCTGCCTATGGTCTTCTCAGGGTTTACCATGTTCCTGGCAAAATCATACCTCCCATTATGTTTTAGCTCCTTTTCCCTTTAGATTCAGTGAAGCACTGAAGTGTGTGATGTCAAAATCTTGACACAATAGGAAGGGATAGAAAAGGCTGCAAGCTAAAGGGGAATTCTACATATTTCTGAAATGGTAGCAGCTATTGTTTTGCACAATGCCTACCTAACCCCAAATTGATGCAGCAGATGGAGGAAGGGAAAACAGGTTACATGCCTGCAGTGTAAGTGTACAGACAGGCTTTTCTCTGCCAACTACCTAAATCACTTGCCATGCCTCTGTTAGAGTAATTTCTAAGAGGATGTGAAACTGCATTTTAGATTGTGATTTATGAGTGCTTTTCATGTCAGAAGAGTGTGCTGAAGCACAAGTTTATCTGCAGGTACCAGCCCTTGGGTTATAAAATAATTATTTTGTAAAAGGCAAAATATTTATCATTTGGGTATAGAAAACAAAGAGTAAGCCTTGATCAGAATCTCCTAGTAAGAAGCACCTTGAAAAATCACATTATTTGTATAATCATGTTATTTGCCACTCTGTGACTTTAAAACAAAGAAAATGCAAATGAAAATTTCTCTGCTTTATTTACTTCCAAATTAATTTTGCCATTTGATGTTTTCTAACTTCACATTCTCAGCTTTCACACCAGCACTTGTGAGACTGGGGTATCCTAATTTTCCTGATGCATACTTGAGATCAGATCTAGGAACTTAGGAAACTAGGTTTTGAGTTCCCTCAAACACTTGCCTCTTAAGGACAGTCCTGGGAGCACTGAACCTGAACAGTCAGAAGTCAGTCCTGCTTTCAGTTCTACTAGGAATCCTGGACTGGACTTAAAGAAATAGCATTTTTAAAATCTGCAGAGTTTAATAACAAAGCCATATTTTTCTGTAAAGTATGCATGATCCATTGGTCTGGACCTGTTTCACTGCAGGCTGCAGGTAAAAAAGAATTTTTACAATATTTCCTATTACAAATCAATAATTACTTCAGCAAATTTTTTAATTTCAAGGACAGATATAAGATTAGTGAGGGATAAAACTGTGAAACAAGCTGAGATTCAGAGTTTACAGTATACTGGCCTAATATACACTAGTATACTCATATACTGTTGGTTTATACCTGACAGAGTTTGTAGCTAAGCAAATACAACAAACCCAATTTAAAGCTGTGAAGCTCTCACTAGCCAAGAGCCAAGCTGTTTTAATATTGTCTTGCTAAATATTTTCTAAAAAACACCCCACCCATTTCAAATCCAGGCAAGTCTATGCATGGCTAACTTAGGCAAGAAGAAAATGGTCTTATCCCACCTTGAATTTCTGCATCCCAGGAATCTCAGGTCCTTTCCAGTGTCCTGTACCATAATCAAACCTACCCTTTTCCATCCCTAGGCTGTGCCCCCTATCCTTGCTCACCACCACAATGCACTGACAGGTAGGGGTGACCTATCCCCATCCAAGTGATGGCAGTGCAGGCACAGGGATGCAGCTGCAGGATCAGGGCCTAAGCTCCAACCCCTGTTGTCACACTGTCAGATCCGGGGGGTGTTCTGGTGGGGTGCTACGACCCCCCGAACCGACTCCAAGAGAAAGTCTCTCGGCAGCCACTGCACTCACCCAGACACACACACACGCTCCGGAAAGCTTCTCAACAGGTCGACGGCAAAGAGGCAGGAAGGGTCCTTGTGTAGAATTTCCATGGCAGAGGTTTATTTCAGCCCCGCACATGAAGGAGAGCCAGGGACAAAGACCCTGAACAATGGAGAGTCCAAGGTTAAATATGGGGGTGGGGAAAGTATCAGGGACAGGGATGGTACGTAGGTGGGACTAGGGTACAGGAACCAGTGGCAAAATCTGAGGGAGTGGCGAGGACCAAGGTCCAATGGGAGAGTGGGGAAGGGAGAATTTTCAAATGAAGGAGCAGATAAGGTATAAGGGAGTGGGGAGGCCAACTGGGGAAGCAGAACTGGGATACATTTCCGTAACAGAACAGGGCATTCTCGGAGAGGCCTTTTTAGTCACCTTAACCTGGGGAGCATTTCTCCACTTGGGGCACCTTTTCTCCAGGGGATCCTTACAATCCCTGGTGCCATGGGCTCACTGGCCACTCCATCACACCTGCTTGTTATGACCCAGAACAAGGACTTGCAAACTCCATGATGAACATGATAAGGCTCCTTGTCTGAGTTGTTAAGATTTTTCTGCTTCTCATGGTGAAAGCAGCTTAATAGGTAAATGGGCTTGTCATCCCATCCTAAAATATGCACATTAGCATGTTCATACAGGATCTGTGTGATGGAGCAAGGAGATAAAGGTAGTTCAACTTGTCCCAGTAAGTTTCAGCTGTTCTGGGGCATTTTGAATGTAGCAAAAACACTTGTACCTCTTTCACCTGCACCTAAAGTAATTTGCTGTTCATTTAAATTACACAGTCCTTTTGTGAGATTATCTGAACAATTACAAAGAAGTTTGTGCTTGCCTGGAGTCTAAATCACCCCCTAGCACTAAAATGGGGGTAAAGTACCACTCAAGTGGTAGGTACCACTGCCTGCTTCACCACTGTATGCCCACAACAGCCTCCCCACAGCAGCATGACTCAAGGACTTGGTGCCTTCCGGCCCTCTTGCCTACAACCACCATTTCCTCCTCCATTTCTAGATCTCTGCTGCCAATCCACATTACCTGACAGCAAAGATGACACACTGCCACCATGGAACAAGGGGCTTGGGTGTTTCATCAAGGGTGGTAATACACGATGGCCTCTCCCCTGTCTTTGTTATTTCCCTCTCATTACTGTTGCCTTCATTGATCCTTTCCATGTCTGCCCTTTCATCTGCACTATTGTCAGCCTTCGTTGACGTGGCACCAGCCACATGCCTTGTGAAGCCAGTGCACCAGATGACTAACCCTTCCTCTCAAGATGTCCTTGTCAGGGATTTAAAATTCAAATTAAATATACCTTCACCAGTTTTCCCACCTGCGAGGGAATTTTATCAAGTGCTGTGGCACCAGCCAGGGAGTAGGTAGACAGTTACAGGGAAAAAACTCATCCTAATTCTCATCCCTTGAAAACATTGGTCCTGTTTTCACTGTGTGTCATATTTAGCTCCTTTTTGTGTGTTTTGAAGATGTCCCCCTAAAATAAAAACTAAACTGGGATTTAACTGTGGCTTTGGGAAGAGGGGCCCCTGAAAAGCATTCCCCGAGTCACATGAGGCTTCTCCCACAGGAATCTCTATTCTGTTATAATTTACCCAAGTTCTGTCCCCCTCGTGTGCCCACTGCCCCTTGTCCCTCTGTCATTCCCTCCCTGTTCCCCTATTGGCCATTCCAAATGTTCCCTCTGCCCCGAGGATCTTTTACTTTACCCTGGAGTTTTCCAATGATCCTGGTCTTTGCTCCCAGACTGGGATGCATGCGGGGCAGGAATAAACATCTTTGAAAATCTGTGCAAAGACCCTTCCCTATTCTTTCCCACTGACACAACTGCCCCCGGGAACGTTGCGGCATCACATAATCCATGCCGGACCGCAATATTAAACCATCCTGCTTTTGCAATCCTTCAGCTGCTGTACTGCCATTGCAAATTAGTAGGTCACACATCTTTATTCCCAAACATCAACTCAGCAGCAACAATAGTGCCAAATGAAGCTTTTCTACTCATTTGGTTTCTGTGGTCTAATACCTGATGAGTGTTTGACCATAGATCTTTGGCTTGTGTCTACAGCCTCCAGGACCCTGAGCTGGCTTGTCTCCAGCTACTAGCGGAGCCTGCAACACCTTAGCTGGCATGGGCACTCAGTTCACTGAGGCCATAGGCACATTACATTCAGGTTGGACCTCCACCTCTCTATAGGTCTTGGGGGAAAAGGAAATCCACTGAGCAACTGGTTTGTTTTTGCAGAAATATGTAACAGCCCTTTTTTCATTTCTCTTGCTTTTCCTGCATAATGATGATTCCATTTCGGGACATCTACAGCAACACTGACATATTGAAGGTGCTTTTGGAAAACAGGAGACCTAGAAGAGACATTTTGAAAGGCACACCAATTCACCAAATGTATGAAAATGAACTGTGAAAGAGTAAACATTTTCAAACTGATTTTAAGTAGTTTTGAAGTCAGTGGAGCATGCTGCAAAAATCATCCCTCTAGTTTTATAAGAAGTGTGCAGTTCTCCATCACCTCCACCCTGGCTTGCACAGAGCATGGATCACTCTTTCCTTGAATGAAGCCAAATTGGAAGTTGCACACCAAGACTGCACCTAAGGCACTTCTGCCCCAAATCAGTCTAGGAAATCAGAGTAGAGAAAGTCCAAAGCAAAAACTCCACCATCCTGAAATGTGCATGTTGTGTATGTGGGTCCTTGGCACTAGCTGTTTCATTTTGTAAGAACCTCTCTTGGAGCTGTAGAAGCTGTCCACACCATTCTATAATGCAAACATAGTTTATTGCAACCTATTCTATTATTCTGGAAGTTGAGAGTATAAACCAAGCAGTGCAGGAGCAACCCTTAGCAGCTGCTATCCATGTGGAAAAATACAGATAACTCCCCATCTGATATTACTGCTACCATTTACTAGAGTAGCATCTAGAGGCCCTTGATACGGATTAGGCCACTATTATAGGTACTGTTTGGAATTAATAAAGTAGCCCCTACCTCAAATAATGAAGATAAAATATATACTGAGGTACAGCCTATTTCTAAAAAGAGCAAGAACAGAGATTACTGCTGTGGTTATATACTTCTACAGAGTAGGCATAAATGGGGTCACAAGTGAAAAATTCCTTTGGTCTCATTCTCACCCAGATTCATGTTTACCACTAAACTGCAAATAATCTGGCAGAGTTAGCTGAGCTCAGCTGAAGCCAGCCCTGAGAATGCAGAAATGCTGGAGGTCAGGAGCCAGGTGGGATGGAAAACTGGGCAGGGAAACCTCCTCCAGCCTCCCTCTGCCAGCTGCTGTTTCTGAAAGCCTCTGCCAGGAGACCTATGCCTTTGTAAGCTCTAAATCCACCCCTGACAGCTACTGAATGTCTTTGATTTGTATGAATAAATTTCAAAAATGTCCTGTGATTACAGCTTCATAATATTCCGGAAGCAGATGGCAGGCACAGATGACACTGACAGTAGTTGTAAGTGCAAATAGGAGGTGGCAGAGAGGACTGAGGAAAGATGGAGTTAGTTTAGGAAAACCATGAAAAAAAAAGAGCTATTGCTTTGAAGATGCAACCAAATAATGAAAGCAGGTAGAGAGGATTCAATTGCCACTAGGAGAGAAACACAGGGCTCTGCTTCTTGAACTAGCACAGTGTGTGCTTAAATATCTTAGTAACAGAGAAGAGAGGGACAAAGAGAGAGAAAGACATTATTATATTCAACTGCCCTTGATGATTAGGACCGACACTCCTAGGAAATGAACAGCAGTACACGTTTTGGAAACTAACACTCAGCACCTAGATAAACACACACGATAAATCCCAGCTCCTTCCTTACTTCTGGACCAGGTGATAAAGTTCACTAGTCTGAGATAAAGCTCTTCTCTAAATCATCTCAGGAAACAAAGTATTTATCTGCCAATCCCACCAAAGTTTTAAAAATCATTATACGCTCACTGCAAACCCTGAGGTGATGTTTACTTTTATTAAGATGCAAGTGGGAACGTGAAACTGTCCACGATACTAAATGTAGTTCTTACAATGTCTCTTCAGAATACTTTCACTCTCACTCCAGGCAGCAAGAAGCAATTATTTCCTTCTTTCTACAATATAAAGAATTAAGCAATAGCGAGGTAATCTCCTAGAAGATACTCAGTGCATCTTTTTCCTCTCCTCACCACCTCCCCTTCACACATTTTTTTCTTAAACATAGCATAAATCAAAGTAAAAACTGACATTCCCTGAAGCTCTCCTACAGTTTTTTTATTTTGAAAATTTCATTTTCTACCTTATGATGACTATATGAATGACGATAAAATGCTTGCTTTGGGGTTCACCTTAGACAGAGATGTAATAAACATTGTAACTTTCCACTGCAATGGAACAAATTCTTTTGTAGATGGGCAGGAAGGGACTGTGTGGATTAAATTATATTTGAGCACTTGAATATGTATAAAGGTGCTATATGGTGAGTATATGGAAGAGTGGAAAGGGGGAGAAAGAGAAGAAAAGAGAGACTGGTGGTTTAGCCAGTGAAGTACTCACTTTTGCTCTAAATGCAGTCCAGCCTGGTTTCTCAGTCTCACTGAGCTGCAGCTGTCCATTTGCACGCACACACACACACAATCCCAATTATTAATAAATAATTCATCATAGTTTTCAGTTTTTCCTCAGCTAATTGCCAAATGTGAGTCAGCATGAAGATTGAATTACATCTGCCTTGTACCAAAAAGTTTGTTCTTCCAAGTTCACAAAACAAGAGAGAGATAACTTTAACCATGCCATGCTCTGCTGGATTACTTGTTTGCCTTTTCTCTTTGTGGGATGCTCTTGTTCAGTAGGGACACCACTGAGGCTGGTAAATTCACCTTACTTCCAGCCGCTAAGTAGGAAAAAATAGCTCTGTGTTGCCCTGATTTTTTTTTTCATGAAGTTTATAAAATTCCAACATGCATCCATACCTAAAAAGTAGAAGGCCATCTGCTCAACACCTCTGTCTTAGACATGTTTGCACACCAATCCCTTAAAGAAAGATCCTGCTCAAGTTTGTCTATCAGCAACATCCAGTGTTTTGTCTTTCTTTTAAAAAATCTTTTTAATTACTTTGGTGTCTTGACATGCAGGTCTATCCTCAGTGCATGAATGGCCTTCCTCTGCCTCATCAGAGTGGGGAGGAATTAATCCCAGAGATGCTGTGGCAGAGCCTGGTGGAGAGCACAGTGAGGTCTGGGACGTGGCTGTGACTGGGACACTCCTCTTCTGGTGTGGGCTGCAGCTGGGACCAGGACATTCCTTTCCTGGGCAGAGCCAGTCATCATCCTCCGTCATGCTCTTTGGTTGCCCTGGCTTGTCCATTAGCCCAGTTAGACAACAAAAACATCACTAGGCCACTGACAGTGCAGGCAGCAGACATCTGGAGTATGGTTCCTCTATACTGCAAATGTGCTGAAGATCAGAGCAGATCAGTCTCTGAAAGCAGAGAGCAAACTTAACAGCAGGGTAGAGCAAGGCTAGGCAGGGTGGTATCATGGAAAAGTAAACTTGGTAAGGTTCTCTTTCAAGGTCATATGCAGTAGAATTCATGACAGGCTCATTCTGAGTACCAGAAGCTGGCATTGATGCTGAGCTCTGAAGTGTGCATTCAGCTAGATTCACTGCCATAGATCTGATGGGCATCATGGTGACAATTAGCTTCCCACCTCGTTCATTTCACATGACCCACGATCTTTCGGGAATTTAGTAACACTACCTGAACATCTTTGTAGTAGATATGTGGCGCTTGAATTGTACAGGCTTTTTGGTCTGCAAGACTGGATCCCTCAATGTGCTGTTTAGCTTGGCTGACAGCCACTGCAACCTGTGCTTTGGCACTGTGGGTGACCCATCTTGGCATTTTTCCTGTATCTTTGAAGGATTTAGGTTATGGTAGATTGATTTTAATTCTGCAGTTCATACCCGGGCATTGACCTTTGACTGTTGGCAGATTGATCCCTTCCCAACAGCTTTGTCATTTAGACTTACATCGTGACAGTAAAGGTTGAAAGACTCTTCCAGCTATGCCTACAAATAAATAGAAATATCGTAAGAAGGCAAGAGCACACTGAAAAAACTTGAATCAACCCAAAATGCAGCCAAGCCTTTCACATAGCAAAACTGACTTCCATCAGAGATGAAAACAGCCTTACCTGGTGAAAAAGCTTTTTTGTTTCACCTCCACTAGCTTCTCTAGCATACCCAGTCATATCTTGACAGCGATGGGAAGAAAGAGATAAAGCCCATTTCAAAATGGATGTATTTGTATGATTTTAGCTGCTACAGAGCAAGCAAATTTAATGAAGTGTCACATGTGGCCCTGCTGTAATGTTGGGAAAACACTGTCCAGACTGTCAGAGCCAAGGGTTTATTTGAAAGTGAATCGTCCCCTTTATCAACTCTCCTGGGAACTGCAGTATCACCTTGCAAAAACTGGCAATGTCGCCTATGCTGATTATTCCAGGATATTGGCAATGGGGTGTTTACTTGGACAGTAGAAACACAGAGAAAAGGAGACTGTTTCTGGGTGACCCAAGACCTGTTCAATGCATTTTAGAGAAAGTATTGAGTGTACTGAACCTTTGCCACACAGAGGATTAGGTTGCTTCTGAAATGCCATAGCTCAGTTCAATGTGTTTTGGAAATAAGAGGTTATCATTTTACTTCAAAATAATTGGACTGCAACTGCTAGTGAGGTGTTTTACACTCAGCTCAGTTGTCTTTGACATAGACAGCTGAGCTGTCCATGGGTAAGGAATGGGATGGTTAGTTACAGAAGGTCATCTTATTAGCCCTCCCATCAATAAATTCTACTGACACAAGTCATCCTTAGCCTACACACATTTAGATTTTCAACATCCTTATTTCAGTTACAAGGATGATTTTCCTACAGTCCAAATGCTATGTAAATGTCTTTCCATAGCATATAGGCTGATAGCTAATTGGTCTGAAGCACCTCAACAAAGTTTTAAGTATATGTACTGCCTTTTTGCGGCCTAAAAGAGTCTTATAAACAGAAGAACTCTCCAAGCACAAACATGGCCAGGGGCCAGGCAGTCCTGAGGAGTGGTGTCAGCCTAACACTTCAGGGAATCCAGACCTCAGTCTAGTTATTGTTTTTAAAATGTGTATCTCCATTTCCTGTTACACTGACTTCTGCAACTCTTTAAAGGTGTGGCAAGAGTTTACAATTCAGCCAACATGAATGTTGTAATGTCCCCAACTGCCTCCTTCTTTGCTGTCAGTGACAACTTCATCTGTGACCTCTAAAGCTCTTTCTTTGCTTTTCAGAATTGCATTTGTGCTCTTTCCCTAAGATTTTATTTGCAGCCTGTTATGAGTAAATGTGGGGAGAAGAAGAGAAAGAAACTGTGCAAGTTAATCCTCTGGCTTTTTCATCCTGCCTCAATATGTGTCTCCTCTACCTAAGCGCAGCAGCCTGGATTTTTCATGGTTTATTTCAGGTATGTATGTTGGCCTTCTATTCATACAAAAATCAACTTCACTGATGTAGTGTTAGAACTTACGTATTTGGTTTATTAGGAGAGTTTAGCTGAAAAACTTTTATGTTCCAAATGCAGTAAAACTGCAGTATTAAAATCCCACGGTATACCGCCTAGCTGAAAGGCAAAAATCTCATGCTGGTTAGTCTAATTGTCCACTAGTAACAGACACATCCCCTTTACTATGACATACTATTAGAGTTAAAATGGGAATTGTCTGAAAAGCCTCTTCCTTTCCATTTTCTCTCTTTGCCACAGCAGAACAGCAGTACCACTATCTTTTTTTTCATGTGCGCCCTACACCTTGTATAAGGCAACAGTAGACTAAGAGAAAGGAAATAATGACTAGCAATTTTGTCTTTCATTCATTAGAAGAGTACTGCATTGAAAGTAGAACGGAAACTCTTATTTGAAATTTTATCTTTGTCAAGAATAAATGAATAAAGAAGACAACTTTTGAATGAGAAGAAGATGGCAGGTGGTTCACCACAGAGATATTTTGCTGTCTATCAAAACAGCATCCAGAGTCTTTTTTCAAAATTATGAAGTATTAGGGCTCCATCTAAGGTACCAAATAATGTTTCTGCTTGTCAGCAAGATGAATCATACAATGTGTCCTTCCTACTCTCAAACACATTATACGCTCTCATATGCATATAAGCACACACCCCTGTGTGCTTTGGACTGCTTGGTTTAGACTAATTTCTTAATTTTCCAATTCTTAACAGAATGCCAGCTTAGTCTATTTTCCATGTTTTCTGTTGCACCACGTATCATATAATTTTATGATGGAAGGAGTTCTTACCCATAATAATGGGCTTGTGAGGTCTTCAGCTGTCCTTCCTATGTAGCACTCCTGTGTCTAATACCCAGAATTTAATCACAAGGTTTTACATCAAGATAAGAAAACCACAAAGATCTGGTCTAAGCTGAGTAGAGTTAAGCTCACTTATTTTTGCCAATTCCTAGACAGACCAGACCTTAGCTTTGAACTAAATCACTTGAATGGCATAAGTATATTCTGAAAAACAGGTTGGTAAAATGAGTAGATGAACATATTCTGAATACAGATATGTGATTTTTGTGTTCTGTTATTTTGAGCCCCACTAAGCCAAAACTACATTAAAAACATATTGGGTGGAAATTACATAACTGCAAAACAATAGCAGAGCCCTGATCTATTTATGTAGAAATCCAAGTTACTATTAAAAGAGAGGGGAATCAATCATTAAGGATATTTTGCCATGTCACTTTCTATCTTGCCCCAAGCTCTTGCTGGAGTCACGGCTAGCAAATCTCTTAAAACACACTCTATACCCACAAAGCCATGCCAACAAATTAGCAGCCCTGAAGCATGGTCCTTTCAGGAACTCACTTTGGATTGTGCAGCTGCCCACAGTCAACAACATGGACCATGGGAAAACAGAGAATGCTCTCAGCTTCTTCATTTGAAAGTGAGCTGTACTCTGGAAAACCAGAAAAGGAACAGTTCACTTCAGATGTCTGTCTGTGAAGAGAAATTTAGTGTCAGCATCTTGAAAATGTCTGACTGAAGCCATGCTGAAACTGGTCCTACAGAAAAAGTGAGAGTAATCAAAAAAAAAAAAAAAGGGCCAGGGATATCGTTTTCTTGTTCCTTTCATGAGAGGAACTTCCATGCCTTTTTATTTCAAATTCAGAAGAAATCATATCTTAGGCTGCATGTTATTCCCTCTGACACACTCCTCCTAAAATGGCATGGACTCTCAGGGACACTCCACACAAATATCCTTTGTAAAAATTTTCAAAATACTTTCACTATTTTGGCTCCCTTCCAACTCACCATATCCTGTAATTCCCTGATTAACATCTAGGCAAGGCGGCTTCATCCACACGTGGTTCCTTCAATAAGTAAATAATTGCAAATGTGTTTGTTGCTGAAGTGTTCTTTCTGAATTAAGTCATTAT
>VYZQ01025625.1:0-10553 GCA_013400655.1 Mystacornis crossleyi | reverse complement strand
AAAATTTTGGAAATAAATCCTGAATTAATACATGTCAATCCTATTTTATTTGCAGAGTCCGTCATGTCAAAAGGTAATCAAATTTTCTGAATTCTTCTTATATCTGGATCTTAAGAAGATAAAAATAAATATAAACACTTTTATTTAAAGATAACATTTTTTCTCTTCTCAAAAAGCTAAAATATTTCAGTTAAGTGAAGGTAATGGCCAGTTTAGTTTCAACTATGGTTTCGGCAATGAGATCTTCTTAGATGATTTCTCTCAGTTCCCTTCCTGCCCCATCTCTGCCTTGAAACAAGTTGTAATCTTTCAATGTATTTTATTACAAACAACAGCTGAATGATAATTTCGCTGTTTGAAAATCTTTGCTGCTTCAGTAGTTCTGCTCTAGTATCTGTACTTCGTAGCTGTGCTCCATATCAAAGAATATTCTCTGAAAGGACTATAGAAAGCCTCTGCTCTAGATCAGCACTCTCATTTTTAAAGTTCTTGCTATTTTTAAAGGGCATCATGAAGCTACAACATATGGTGCTTTTTTGAATAACACTGCACCTGACTGAATATGCGGTGTCTCTTTTTAAAGTGACATCTTTGTTCTGACTGTGGAGCACGTTTGTGCACTGGTGTACTCCCTGTAATTGAAACAAGCCATAGTATTTTTTTTTTGGTATATAATCTGCATAGTGATGGTTGTGCTTGAGTGATTTAGAAAAGGGTCCACACTCAGAGTGACTGCTGTGCGTGGGAGCGAATCCATCAGCAGGAGAACGTGCCATGAGGATGATAGAAGAACGTTTCGTTGGTTTCTTTAAGGAATTCTTGCACAGAATAAGAGCACACCAGATGCTTGGTGTCTCCTTGACATATGTTGTTACCTCTGTCCACAGCAACAGCAAAGATTGCACCCTATATCTTCTGACCTTCTTTCCCTGGGTAGATGTCTTCCAGTTCCAGCCCTCCTAAAATAGGTGCAATGCCTATTCCTTCTCTCATTAAAAGAAAAAACTGATTTCTGATGATGACAGCTGTATCAGGCCTGATCTCTCTCCAGTTTTGGGGATGATTCCCAGGAAGTGAGATCTAAACTGACTAGGCCCTGAATAGCATCTGTGGTGAAATGTGATACCTACTGTTACCAAGAAATCCCCTGGGAATCACCAAGAAGGACTTCTCTGCGTTCTTTTTGGTAATAATTTATGATTTATGGCAAGGATATAGGGCATATTAATATCTGCACTAATTAATCCTAGCAGACTGTCTATTTTAGATGCTTTTCTAAGAGCAAAAGGGAACCACAGAGTGATTACCAGTGAGGCATTGTTAATTTGAATGTTTTTCAAAAGGGGGAGGCATTTCAGTGAAATTGGAATGACAGCTGTGTTTCAGCATTCTCATTCTAAAAAGAGACAAACCCTTCAGAACTGTCAGCAGCACCTTAGCTTTGAGCAAACCTGCAATATCCCAAAGCCAAAGTGATGACAAGCACTCAAGAGACCAAAATGTGCTTGTGCTGTAAACGTTTGCCTGAAGGCAAAAGTGTTGTGCTTTACCCCATACCTGCAGTTTCTAAAGCATTAGAGAGTATTAGTAGAATATAAGAGAGTATCAGGCAGATAAGCAAAGTTATTTTAGGGGGACAGCTGCTGTTAGTTTTAGTTAAAACACAAAGGTCTGGCGTTTGATGCTATTCCTCTCTTATCCTGTGGCTCCATTGAAGAACTCCTTTTGTGGTTAAAGATGTTATTTTGGTTGGTGTGTCCTAGAAAGGCAAAGGGTCTAAGGCAAGGTAAAAGATGCCATGGGGTTGCTGGAGGCAAGCAGTTATTGAGAGTTTGTAAGAGTTGTGAAGATTTTAATATGCACTGGCCAAACATTTGCTCAGTGTGGCTGTCCCTTGTAGACCCAACAGCCCAATTTCTGCTTTAAGGTGAGTGTTGCTTTCCAAGTCTGGTTGTGCCATCTGAGAAGAGTCAGTATCTCTGATTTAAAAACCTGAAGCTGCAATGAAGGCCATATACAAACATATGAGCTTGATGTGCCTGGACCTCTGAAAGGTTCCTAGGAGCAGCCAACTGTATCTGATATTTACAGAAAGCCTCTATTTCTCCATAGTTAATCACTCTTTCACTACCATATATTTTCAGAAGAAACTGAGAAATGTTGCATTGAAAGTTAATATTTCATTGCCCCTTTAAATCCTGTCAAATTTGTAGATTTAACAGTGCCTTAAAATCCAGAGGTATATTTTTTATGTTTAAGGTGGCTTATTTGAAGTTGTAGAATAAAATTCTGCTCTGACACATGGCTGTGGAGATTACAATCACAGGTATGTCTTGGTATAATCAGTTAATAAGATAATAAAAACAGGGAGTGGATACAGATGGTGTTATCTTCTGAGTGAGAGCTTTTGCAACCCTTTCATGTGCTCCATGTACCAGAGCACAAGGCCTCCCCTTCTCAATCCACAGAGAGGAAAAGTCGCTGTAAATTAGTGTGAAGATTTAGAAAACAAAGTGAAAATTATCCTAGGTATAATTTTTGTTATTTCATGCTTCTCATCAATATAATTATAACCTTTTTCCCTCATTTCTTTCTCTTTAAGCAAAATTCCTGGTTATTAGTAAGAATGCTGTTTTCATTGTTTACCTTTGTTATTTGGGAGCTTTGCTAGCAGAAGATGATCTGTATTAGCAATGATAAAGACTGATCTATAAGACAAGAGTGTACCAAAAAAAAAAATTAAAAGAAGATGTGAGTTTATGTTTTTTTGGGTATTTTTGTTACATTAAAATTGGTAAAAGCCCAAAGCTGAGCAGCTTAACTGCTGTTTTGCCAAAGATGTGGAGCACTGTTTTCCTCACAGTCAGCCAGTGACCCACACCTTGAACAGGAGACTTGCAGGTCTTACAGGCTGCTCTCTACAGTCTCAAGTGAAATCAGATCCTCAGCATTGTTTTCTTCCTTGTCTGTAGATTGGAGACAGAGTCATGGCTTTTGTAAACTACAATGCCTGGGCTGAAGTAGTGTGTACCGCAGTAGAATTTGTCTACAAGATCCCAGATGACATGAATTTTTCTGAAGCTGCTGCGTTTCCCATGAACTTTGTTGCTGCCTACATGATGCTCTTTGAGGTTGCTAACCTGAGAGAAGGCATGTCTGTGCTGGTTCACTCGGCAGGAGGCGGGGTGGTAAGTTGGAACTTTTCTTGCTTTTCTGTCACTGAGTAACTGAAGGAGTCTGATGTGTCTTGATTCCTGAAATGAGCCAGAACCTACAGTTTGATTTGATATCCCTATGTGTGAGGGATTGCACTGGGAGGAACTGCATCTGTTTTCCCATCAAAATGGTGATGTGAATGGTTGGCAGGAGCTCTTGTTGAAATAAAAATGTTGCGACACTAAACTCTATGAAAAAACCTCACAAAACCCCCCTAATTGGTTGTCAGCAGATCAAGGATCAAGTGTTGTCCCAGATACTGCATTCCTGAACTTACACGTGGTGTACTTCTATGTTAAAGAAGGGTCTAGTGAAAGGAATAAATAAGCTCCCTGCATCAGATATTTGTAGGTAACCATAAGCCTCCTTATAGTAGTCGTCCCTCTTGGAATGCTCCTGCACATATCATGTGTGAGTGTGTGTGATGCTTTCACTGTGAAAGATATTTTTTTTCCCCCTGTGTTATAGAGGGACTGAAAGCAGTGAAAAGTTTTCATGTGAACCCTGAGGAAAAGGTACAAATTCTAAATTTGAGCCAATGGTGGCTGCTGCATGTTACAGTTTGGATCATTCCTGAGGAGGCATTGTGTGGCACGGGCAAAGGATGAATTTGTGGGAATATCAGGCCACACAGTGGAATAAAGAGTTGGCATTTTGTGTTACCAGTTCCTTGAACTATCTTTTAGGAAAATCTCTATCCTTTGGAAAATATTAAAGTTTTCTGCAAAATATGAAGATATTGACAGTTCGTTTACATTTGAAATTCTGCAGTCCTTTTTCATAAGACAGATTTTATGAGCTGAGACCATTAGCAGATACCAGCCTTTGAAACTGGAGTACCTTTTCTGTGTTCTCGTTATGCCTTATTTATGCTAAATTAATGTTCTGTTTTCTACTGAGGTCTGGTGGGCAGCCCCAAACGCGCCATCCTTAATTCTGTGCCCTTAGACCTTCTTTCAGGTTCTCATATAAATGAAGGCTGTAATCAAAGGAATAAATTCATGAGTTCCCTGTACAAGGTATTTTTATCTAACCATAATCCCACTGGCAGTAAAGGGTTAGTCCTATTGGAATACTCGTGTAAATGAATGGAATTTGTAATCGTATTATTCTCTGGCACAGTACAACCCAGAGTGCTATGGCTGACTATTGTTCTGTAGTGTTAAATCTCTTCATGTGGAATTCAGGGCTGTTAAAGCAACATGAGGCCACACATTCAGGGGAATATTCTGCAGGAATCAAAGTCTCAGCCGTAGCTCTAAGGCCATTTGCCCACCTGCCAGTGTACGGACCCTGTGTAGGCTGAGCACACAGAATGAGCCCCAGAGCAATCCCTGCACGTACCTGTGCATCTAGAGAAAATGAACTCCTCCTCCTTCTTAAGATTTCTGTTTCTTTCTTCTGACCTCACTCGCCTCTCATTTTTCCTCCTTCTTTTCCTGAAGGACTGTTCATGCTTTGTTAATGTCAGTTCTCCCAGATCTTCTGCTCTAGTGCCCAGCATCTGTGCTGGGCTGTTCTTGGAAGGAGCTGCTGGCTTCCTCTGTCATCCCAGCTGTTCAATGGGCAGCTTTTGGCTGGTCCTCTGATGTGGCTGCTCAGAACCTTCTCTGGAGAAGCTAAAGGAAGGATGGATCCTGCTTGGCTGCCAGCAGAACAAGGAGAAGTCAGATCAGTCACTTGCTAAGTAGTTAAATAAAACAAGAGTTTCCAAGGGCAAGACCGGACATGTAGAAAGAGCAGCCAGGCTGGCCAGTAAGTGATGAAGGGCTGTGTAGGATCCAGGGGGGACTGTGAGTGAGAGGGAGACAGGGCTGGCCAGCCTGCAAGCCAGGGTGCTGGTCACTGGCCTCACACAGTCCCTTGTTCCTTGTAAGGGAAGAGCTTGGAGAGCAAGAATTGGAAATTTTCCCCATGCTTGATAGGTTTTTGAGGTAAAATATCACTCTGAAGGTGCATGGAATTTTTTTCTTTCTGCTAAGCAGACATAAAGATTTCAGAGGGGTCTGTGTTACCCTAATAATCTGTCTGTTAATCCTTTGAAAAATCTGACAGTTTCAATCAAACAGATCATTCTCACAAAGATCTTTGTTAATGAACAGAAAACTTTCACCAAAGCTGCTATAATCAAACTGCTACAAGGAAAAGTTATTTTTGTGCTGTTGTTATAATAGATAGAATGCCTTTCCCCACTTTCAGCAAGTGGGAAATCTGTCCAGTTTGCTTGTAAATGTCAGAGAAATTCCAGAACACTTTAATGAGACAGTAGGCTCCCTGTGGGACTAGAAGTTTCTAATTGTTCATTTCTCATTATGCAAGATCATTATTTTAGCTGCTTCAGGCAGTTTATGAAAAAGAACTTGTTGCTTAAAAAATGTTTGTTAGGTTCTTTGTTCTGGCTACTCAGTCCTGTTTAGGAGGATCCTGCAGCTTTTTCAATAAATGGAGTCAGGGAGAATTCTCTAGGACCTTTACTCTTGTGTATTATCTCAGTTTATTTATGTGGCCTTTTTGTTGATAGATATTTTTGGTAGTGAGGTAACTATAGCAATTGTCTTCCCATCTGTGCCTGGAGTGTGATTAGTAGGGAACAGTATCCTTTAATGTCTGACAGGATGCTTTAGATAAGTCAGTTTATTTATTCCAGAAGTTCCAGGGGACATCAGAAGATTAGGGAGAGAAAAAGGAAACATACCAAGATAACTTCTCTTGAAAAATGTCTCACACACCTGTCTCTGTGTTACAGACTTGAATCAGGTTCTGTATACTAAATGAGTGCCTTCTTTGCCACCCACTCCCTGGAGAGGTCAGGGCATCGTGCCGTCTTCCCTGGTCATGGAAGGAGACGTGGCCACTTGTAAGGAAGCACCTTGTGTCCCTGAACCGGGAGAGAGGTGGACACCCACGAGCTCTGCTTCTGACACTTGGTACATTGTACCCTTCCCCCTTCCCTCAAAAGACAAGGAGCTGCTGCAATGCTTACAAGGGGGGATTGAAAGGAGAGACATTTGGTTTTCATAAGGCCAGCATATTGATTTTGATTGCTTGGAAAGGGGCCTGCATTGGCTTTCCTGTCTCTTTTTTCCTCCTTGGGACAGGGGCAGTTAAGAGAGAGCAACTCTCAGCTCTCACCCTGGGCAGTGAAGAGGCTGAAAAAAATTCAGGAGCCTTCCCAGGAAGCACAGAACAGGCTCACAGTTGCATTCCATGATTCCCTCAGGCTTTGACAAGAGATGAATACTTTTCAAATTCTCCTGCTGACTGAGATCTAACAAGGTTGCCATTTGCTCCCTTTCAGGCCTCTGCTTGGCTAGACAAACTAGGACTTCTGATTAAACTGTTAAATTGAGTGTCAGGGCAGTTCAGTAATTAACAAAAAATATAATTGTCTAATACAAATCGAGTTTAAATGCTTAAAGCTATGGAAATGTTTAAGTTCTTCTGAACTGATTGCTAAAATAGAGAGAAAGCCAGCTAACACTAAACATCATAAGTAGACATTAGTACTCAAAATAATGACTTTGCAAGAACATATGACTTACTGCAGGGCATATACTGGTCTCTCTTAATGGTAAAACACTGTAGTTAATGTTTGAAATTACTGTGAGACAATGGAAGAGTAGCTTCCTTCGCATATATACTCCCAGATCTCTTTAAAGTGAAGCAAAGTGACAAGTGAAGAAAATACCCTGAGAAAAACTGAGCAGTAGTGTGCATGCTGCTGGGACTGGTCTGTTCTGAGAGACAATGNAAGAACATATGACTTACTGCAGGGCATATACTGGTCTCTCTTAACGGTAAAACACTGTAGTTAATGTTTGAAATTACTGTGAGACAATGGAAGAGTAGCTTCCTTCGCATATATACTCCCAGATCTCTTTAAAGTGAAGCAAAGTGACAAGTGAAGAAAATACCCTGAGAAAACTGAGCAGTAGTGTGCATGCTGCTGGGACTGGTCTGTTCTGAGAGACAATGAGTTCTTTAAAGTGAAGACTCTCTTAAGTCAGTGCATTCAGTGCAAGTCACAGGACAGGCTTGGATGAGATTATAAAGTTTTGCTTAAAGTTATTAATGTAAACTGTTGAATTAGTATAAATATAGGGCTGTTGTATTTTAAAAAAGGGGGGAAAACCTTATGCTTTTTTCCTTGAGCTTTAATAAATCCAGTCCCTATTTCTGTGATATCTACCTGGAAAATTAATTCCTGCAAGGCTTTATATTTGTGAGAGAGAGCCATTATGCCCATTTGCTTATTTGTTTGTTCTTCATGTACTTCCTATTTTGAATATTTAGAGCACAAAGCATTGATTATTTACCAGGTTTTTGTAAACACCAGTCTCATCACTTAACCCCTCAGACTCAAGGCAGAATTATAAGCCAATTCTTTAGCATTTTGATCTTGCAGATGCTAAAAATAAGCTGCCTTCCATGCAGGAGCATTGATTGCTTCTCCTGAAGCTGTTGTCTGACCTTCCCTTTCAGGCTCAGGAGCAGAGGAAGTGCAAGCAGAGTAAGTTACAGATGCAGTTCTCATGTTTAAATTTGAAGGGTAAATCTGACTTGGCAACAGATTTAGGCCATCCTAGCAGGATTTGTTACTGCTTGGCAGGAATCCTCTTTTTTATTGTGTCTCCCCTGCATACATTGCAAATATTTGAGGATGTGTTCCCAGCTGAATCACTGAAGTGGTGATATTGTATCTGACAAAGAACTGGCATTTCTAGTGAATCTAGTCACCTGCTATCACAGACAGCATATAGGAACCCTTTCAAGAGGACAATCTAATTTCTTGTTGAAAAAGTACCTATGTGTTTATCCACTCAGAATCTCTCTACTCTGTCTTGCTCAATGTGAAAACTTTTCAGACTTTATTTACAGGCAGTTAATGTATCTTTGTTCCTCTACTGGTGTTGTCCATTAATTAAAATAGCTCCTCCTTCCTTTTGGGGCACTTCTTTCAGATCTTTATGGTAGGATATGTATGTGTTTGTGGCTACAACAAGCTCAGCATGAAATCTGTCCTTGGCCTGTTGTTTTTCAGGCTGAAAGCAGGTTTGTTTGCTTATACACTGTTTTTGTAAGGTTACATCTGTTTCCTGGGTCATCCTCCACGCAGGTTCTGCTCCAGGCAGAAGTGGGTGTGCTTCCAGGGCTTTGAGCTGGTTGAGAGCAGAGCAGCAGTAAGGTGTTATGAAAGCCAGGTCCTGTTAAAACAGGTCTCACAGTATTCGTGATGCTTTTAAATATTGTATGGGTAGGCTGCTCTGTCTGCACTTAGCGGAGAGGAGCACATTAAATAGCACTTCCGTGTTTGAGTCAGAACTCCTTGAAAGTGAGTAATTAGAACTGACTCCTCTCTTTTGATGGTCCTGGCCAGCACACTCTGCCATGGCACTAATCCAGCCCACTCTGCTGACACCTTTACTTGGTACCAGGGCTCCACTTGCTCTTTTCATATTAGCAGTTCATAGCTGTTCTGCATTTGATGAAGTGCTTTCCTCTTGTTTCATGTCCTGCAGACAAGGAAGGGGATAAATCATCTCACACACTGTGTAACCAAGTCTAGGCTGCTATAAGTACCAAGCTGTTCAAGCCAGGCAGGGCAGTGGAGGCTGAGCTGCTGGTAAGTGCTTCTTCTGAAGCAATGGATGTGCTCCCTCAGCAGCACTGGAGAGCCCTGGTGCCACGGCCAAGCCCATTTCCAGACACTGCCTCAGAGCATAATCTGTTCATCAAACATAAAAGCCCAGCGAGCCATGCACAGAAAGCAGTTTCCCTGACCAAAGCAAGCTGCAGCCTTTGAAGGACTTTCTTTTTGCCTCTTGCAGCCCTGCATGCCCCAGAGGACAGGTCCTGTCCCCAGGTCACCTGCAGAGCCAGGTCACAGGCAGTGCTCAACTCCCCCCTGGCTGTTCTGCCTTTCCAGGTGGAGTTTGTTTCCCCTGGATGGGTTTTGCTCAGGTACATTGTCATAGCTCCACTGAACTGCAGAGGATTTGTGCCAGATGGAGATTCAGCCCTGAGTTTTTGATGAAGCTCAGGTGCACAATTTTGCAAAGGGGTAAGAAAAACACACCCTGCTAATTGTTGCAGAAAATGTTTTGAGGGTGAGAGAGATCATTATCCCAGGGTCACTCTTTCCTTCCCTCCACTCCAAAACTCACTTGTGGTGCACTGAGTGTAGCAGATGCTGCCTTATGCTTGTCCAGTAATCACATTTTAGTTTGTGCACTCTGCATGTTCACCCTAGTGTTTGGTTTCCAATTTCCTTTGCTGTAATTGGGAAAATGACACCTTCAGGAGATGAAATGTTATGTATCAGACTTCACCTAACACCAGAGACGACTTTTCCTGATGCCACAAGATCAGTAGATGATTCCCCTTGCTGTTTTTGTACTGTGAGTACTTCACACCACCTTTGGGTATGGTTATGTGGAATCAAAGCATTTTAGAATTTGGATTCTTCTCATGTTAGGTTCCAGACAGGTTTCTGGTGAAAGATAAAGTCTGAATGCTATTTTAAAAAATGCCGTAGCACCTTTGGGCTGCAGAAATATGTCATAGAAATGATAATTCTTTACTGATGTAGTTTTGCAGGGTGGTATCTTTTGCATGGTTTATTCTCTCCTGCTGTCAGGCTGGCCTCAGTTTATATAATAGCAAAAAAGATACCTTCTTGAAAGGATTCTGCCTCATACTTGCTGTAATTCAGTGTGCAGCTGGCACGTCAGGCTGGTGGCATTAGGTCAGACCCTTTTGAAAAGCCACTCACTAGTACACCTTATTTATGTTTCATCCAGCATTAAGTTTGTGTCAACAAGCTATTAGATTAGTAAGTTTCATTCTATTCATGCTTTCTATATTGACTTTTAAATATCAATGACTTTTTTTCTTTGAAATTGTTGAAATGCACAGAACATTCTATTCCATTGTTACTTCCTAGAAAACTACTTTTCCATTCTCTTAGGTGATTATCTCAGTATGAGAAGTTTCCAATCCTGCAGGCTTAGACTTGTGTTTTAAAGCAATGGAGTGTGAAGATTTTTTTTTTTTGGTGGCTCTAAAACTACTGTAAGGATATAAATTTATATTAATTTCTGTAATAATTATATGTGTAGATTAGGTTCAACATACTGGTTTTATGAATTGACAGGATACCTTGAAAAGGAATCCATCAAGCAGACTGTGAAGCTGGAGACACATCCAGCATTAGCAGACATCCTTCATTGCATAAGCTATTAATTTATTTAATCTAAGATATTTAATCCAAGCTATTAATTTTTTGGCGGTTTCACCACATGATGTTCTGCGTCACTGGAAGCGTTCAAAAAATGTGT
>VYZQ01025623.1:2738-13343 GCA_013400655.1 Mystacornis crossleyi | reverse complement strand
GGCGAGGCGCTCGGGAGGGCGCCGCGGCGGGGAGGGGGGGCAGCATAAGGCATTTGCCCGTGGGTTTGTGCGTTTTGGGAGGGTGGGCTGGGATGTTTCCCTCCCCCCTCACCACCCCTGTCGCCCCCCTCTCCCGTCCTTGAGTGTCGCGGTGGCCGCCCCGGCAGAGGGGGTGCCGGGGGTCGGTGCCGCCGTTGTTCGCGATGCGCCGGAGCGGTGCCGGGGCGCGGGTGGGTGTGTGGCGGGGCAGGGAGAGGCGTCCCTGGGCTCCTTCCAGATCCCTGAGCGGCTCTCGGTTCATCACGTCACTGATGGAAAACAGGCCTCTGTAGGCGCCTGAGAGCAGGGCCCTCTGCGTATGCCTAGGCTTGACTTAAATTGGCTTTAAGATTCTGCTTTGACGGAAATCAGGGCTTGGGATCAGTGTAATTAAAAATGGGNTGTGGAAAGCACGTTCTTACAGACTGTACCACTTTGAGTCTGTACCTTGCTCTTCACATTTTAGAAATAAGATTCCAGATCAATAGTCTGCTCAAAGCTTAGCGATGAAGTGAAGTTTTCCAGTATCTTAATCGGCCGTCCCTCTCCTTCTCCCTCAGCAATTACATCCTCTGAGGCGCCTGCGAAGCCCGGTATTTCACCTTCAAAAATCATCAAACTCCTCGGCCATTAGGGTCACGAGGAGAGGAAGGGATTAGGCTGTTCCACAGCAGGGAGCGGGCAGTGAATTCACCCACGGACACAGCGACTGACGCCGCCCTGCCGCTCCTCACCTCGGCTCGGGCCCGTTTGCCCTCACGGGCGGTGACTGGTAATCGCGTCCCAGCAGCGGCACGGCCGATCTCCGGAGCCCGGCCTCCAGGCAGACAGCCCTCTCGGGCCGCAGGGTCGCACGGGGGCTGCCCGGGAGCGGGGCCACATCCCGGGGGACAGGCGGGGACCGCGCCCGCGGCGGCTGCGGCACAGGGAGGCGCAGGGGGCCCGGCGCACGNTTCCAGATCCCTGAGCGGCTCTCGGTTCATCACGTCACTGATGGAAAACAGGCCTCTGTAGGCGCCTGAGAGCAGGGCCCTCTGCGTATGCCTAGGCTTGACTTAAATTGGCTTTAAGATTCTGCTTTGACGGAAATCAGGGCTTGGGATCAGTGTAATTAAAAATGGGATGGAGGGGGGTGCGAGTAAGTGCCCCCCCCCCACCCCCCCGAGGGAGGAAGGGGGAGCGTGTCTGTGAGTGTGCAGCGGGAGAGGAGGAGTACAAATCTGCTGGTGCTTGGTGTGGAGGGAAGGGGTATGTGTGGGGGCGCACCTCAGTGCTTCCTTTTTTCTCCGAGAATCGCATACGATAGTTTAATATTAATCAGAGTTAGAGATCTAAGTGTATGATGTGGCAGGAATTGCCTGGGGAAGGGCTAAGGTCGCTGTGGTTGGTGTGATGAAACAGCTCTATTTTGTCCACCTGTGTGTCTCTGTAGATCACTTGAGGCTATTTTAAAAGCAATGGAGCAATGGCAGTAAGGTCTTTTCTCTAAAGATATAAATAGATTTGGAGACTTTTAAAATGCAAATTGTGTTGTTCTAACTGGGCTTGTATTGGGATTATTTAACCACACTGGCTTGGAAAGCTTCGTATTTATGACTTCTAATATGAAAAACCTGGGGAAGAATTATATTGGTAAAATGAGACCATTTAAATGCAGCGTCTTTAAAATCAGGTGATTTGGACTTCCAGACATGTGAACAGAGGCTTTATATGTAAAATTCAAGGTTGATAATCTTCCTTAGAGCAGAAGCTGTTTGAATGGGTTGGTTTTTAATTTTCAGAACTTAATTGCAGATCCTTAGGTTGCTTTAGACTTCACTCTTGTGTGTGTAAAAGGTGGCTTATAAAATGTGTAGTGTAGCAGTTCAAGATTACGCAAACGCTCTTGTGCTTTGTCTGGTTGGCCTTGCTATTTAGTGAGCATTTTCCAGTGCCCTGGTGTTCTGTGCAAGCTACGTGTATAATATAGTTCCACTTGGTGTCACAGCCTTTAAGACTTGCTGTTGTATCTACCCAGTACAATTCACAATGATTTTTTTAATCATTGTTTTTATTGATTTAGCTAGAAGAAGTATGACTTGATTCATCAGTGTCTCATGTCTTGCAGTTGGTTAGCGCATTTGTCAGCTCGTGTTTTCAGTGGAATTTGCTAGAAGTAAATACAAGAGAAACATTCAAGCTCTTAGGTTTGTAACCTGTGTTCAGGCATGTGGAATAACAAAATTTAAGGTTGTAGGATATAACAAATTAGGTACTTATTTCCCCACAAGGTAGTGTGGGAACAGAGCTGAAGCTGCCTCGGTCCAGATGGGACAACAGACCTTTCATGCTCTCCTTATCTGCAGGAGACACAAAAATGTAACTTACTGGTGATACAAATAAAATGTTAACACACTGACTGTTTAAACAAATAGTGATATGTCTCAAATATTTTGTCTCTGTCCAGACAGCTGTTTGGGAGCTGTAATTGCTTGTGTATCTTTCTTACCTCCATAATGAAAAAAGTAACAGCATCTTCTAAACAGCTGCAAAAGAGCTGGTATTCCCACGAGTAGGTGATCTATGCAGCTTCCACATAGCTGTGAATGGCATTTGATCCTTTCCTTTAGCAGAGCTCTGAGTGCTGCCAGCTAACCACGAGCTAGTGTACACTGACTAAGATTCACTAAAATACTTCCTGGGGTATTCACAGAAGTACTCTGGAGATTCTCTGCTTTGCAGGCACTGCTATTGGCTGAAGCTCCCTCTTTGCCTCTTCAGTGAGGAGCTAGATGTTGTCGGGAACAAAAAGTAGCAGCTATTTAGGTGAACAGCATCTTTTGACTTAGCAAAGGAAGCAAGCATTCCTTTCTGAGATGGCAGGGAAGCTAGACACCAGTGCAGCTCTTGACCTCTATTTCTAGCCCTAAAATTGGACTAAATATCTGACAGTTGCAGTGATGTGCAAAGTTCTTGCCAGCATTCTTAATTTCAATCTAAATTTTGCCTTTGTTGGACTCTAGTATCTATTTTTAATACTGCCACAAAGGCCTGGCACTTCTAGTTTGCCAATAACCTTTCCCAGTTATGAGTAATGGTGGAACATGGTGTGTGTGGGGGGTATTCTGAAAGATTTTGCACAGATAAGAATTCTACATCATAGATCTTGCTGAAAAATGAAAACGCAGTCGTGTGCTGACTGTGCTCAGGTGCATGCACAACATGTGATTTCAAATTAATCAAGTAACCTAAGCTTGTGGGGGGTACTAATGTAAATTTTGACTGTCTACCTTTGGAAATACTTGATCTCCTTACATCAAGATTTCTGTCTTGGACATTTGTATCTACAGTGTCTGCAGCACTAAATAATGCAGGATTCTCTCACAGGTTTTATATGTTACTGATTTGGGAGTGATGCCTATCTTTATCCCAGTCTGTTACAGGCTTCACGTAAGTTTTACTTGACAGCAGTTTTCAGTGTTTACAACTGTAGTTGATTGTGAACAAGCAGCTCACACTACCAGGCTGTCTTTAATACTTAAAAGCTTGGTTGTCACTTCTGTGTTGTTTAGACACATTTTTGGCGCTTGGTGTATCTATTAAACTTCTTGATTTTTGTCTTTAGTGCTTCTATGCCACATGTAATTTTTAAAGCAGACTGTTTTAAAGTACGCTGATTTTTCAGAAGTCTGTGATGTTTTTCACTAAAGAAAGTTGGCATACTACTTGTAGCAGCAATTGTAAAATATTTCAAGGCTGAGAGGCTTCTTAGCACTTTGACTTTGCTCTAGTCTCTCTGAAGTTGTCATATTGAGTGTCTTTTTTTCGAAATGAAATGTTCTTTATTCACACAAAGATCAAGTGAATTTTCAAAATATGATAATACAAGAAAATGAATTATCTTTCATTTCCTCATAGCTTTCCAGAATTTTGTTTTAGGGCAACTTCTTATTGTAGGCTCTGCATTTTGCATATGGAGGTCCTAGTGCAGACGGCAGATAAAAATGTTTTTTGGAAAATAATCCTTTTGGATGTCTGTCAATTTGCCAGTACATGTATGGGCTTTTCTAGGAACTTGCTCTTTTGGATTTTTTTGTAACGTATATGAATTACTACAATAAGTAGGTTTGTAGCTTATCTTTCATAGACACCAGAGAAGAGACAAGAAAACTACAGGTTGAAAGCCAAACTTGATTGGGATAGCCCAGTTAATTAGTGCTTGGTTGGTGTGACTAGAGAAAATAGTTAGGTGTGGCTATGCTGTACAAAAGATTGTGATGGAGTGGAGCTGAAAGCTCTGAACTCTGTGGTTTAGTGAAGTGCTATCCCAGTTTAGGAGTTCAGGTCAGGAGGAGTCCTTGTCACTGCATGGATTATGTGCCTTATGAACTAAAACCTAACAAGGTCTGCGTGTGTTATAAGCATCTGGACCCCTGCAAGAAATATTTATTCTTAAATAGTATGTTAAGTCTTTTCTTGTGTATGTACTGCAGAGCTGCTGAAGCAATTTGGCTTATGCAAGATGGTGCTTTATAAACTCTCCAGCTGTCTTAGCTGACAGATACATCAGCAGGAGTCTGTTTTCATTTTTTGGAGTACAGCTTTATGCTTATCTCACAATGAAATACTTTTAAGTCATTTGTCACTCAACCTATTTTGCTGCATCAACAGTGCTATCTACTATTCACCCCAAAACCCAGGAAAGCTTGCTTTTCTCCTTTCATTTGCAGGCAGTAATGTAGTAGTTTCTATTACAGAATTAAGTGTAGTACTGGTAGCTTCCTGCTCCACAGTAAATTTGGGAAGCCATCTCCTCTTAGGTTGATGAAATGTGTCGAGGCAGAGGCAAAAGCTGCTTTTGTCACAAGTTTGGAGAACAAGACAGTTCTTAATTTCCCTCACTAGTTTAGATAACTGTCTTACCTTTTCGGTGTTGCCCCAGAAGTTGTTCAGAGGGAGGAAGGATTCGGTGGTTTGTTCTCCAGATGTTTCTTTGTATGTTTTCTTCCAGGTTACTGTTTCTTTTTCCTCAGGCCATGTTTTGTCCTTAAATAAAATCCAACTAATATAATAAACAAAGGTCTATCTCTTCTGCTAGAACTTAATGCATTAAATTTTCATTGTACTGGACAAGGGATAGTGCCCTGAAGCTGAACCTCCCAAAATGTATCTGCTTCACTGTACTGGGACTGATGCTTCGGGTCACAGAGCTGCAAGTAGGGATTGAAAAAAGATGGTTCATTAAATTCATCATATGATGATCACCTGTTTGAATGGATGGTAGGTTACAGAGTGCATTACAGGTGTAGGTGGGAGGGGAATGTATGTGGATTAAATGACTACATGGGTATGTATAGAGTTATTTGTTCTCTGTAAGAACAGCCACCCAGGGAAACAAACTTGACAAAGAGTGTGTTGAGCACATACAGCTTGGTTTAGTTACCTGGTGGTAATTATTAGATGTCAGTAATAAGCTTTCAGTGTGTAGGCTAAAGCTACTGCATTGCTCCTCTGAGGAGTGGGTTCTTGTTTGCATTGTGTGTAGTGTTAAAGTAGAACTTGAAATACTTTCCTAGACAGTGACTTTTCTTTACATGTATTCTTAGATTACTTACCTTTTTGAAGAAATTGGAAGGCAAGGCATTTTGGTTTGCTCTTCTATTTCTTTTGCAAGGCTATGGCAAGCCATCTAATATGGTCAGTTTTTGGCCTGAAAAAACAGTCCTGAGAACGTGCTGCTTTGAGCTATAATAAGCACTAAGTCTTGCATCACTTGCTACTATTTGCAGGAGAGTGATTTAAGGAAAACACAATTAGCATGAGATTAGTCTGAGGAGGATCTCTGAAACAACACTGGTGTTCTTCCCATGGCTTCTCTGTCTTGGCTTGCTCCTGCTCATTTCATAGAGCTCTGAGGGGATGGGATTTTTTTTTTTTTCCTATTTTTGTTTAGGTGTTTTTTTAAATGCTTGTTTAATTTGTGCATGGTTGGCTTAGGGGAGAGTAACAGATGAGAGATCGTAAAGAGCTCGAATCTTTCATGTGGCATCCTGCCTCTCCATGAGATACCCTGGAAAATATGATACCTGCTAATTTGAAATCCTTTGGACAAAGACTGCCCATCAGGACTGATAAGAGAAAATTAAGGACTGTTGCAGAGATTATTACATATCTGAATTAGCTGATGAGCTCAAAGGGATTTTCAAGGCTCCTGAAACAGTAGTTTAGATACTACAGATAGCTAAACTAGGATAGGCCTCAAACTGTTCTGCTATTTGAACGTGAGCTACGGTAGAAGAGAGTCCACAGTGACTCGTAGTAAATCAGTGCAAATACTGCCTTACCTTGTTGAAGGCAGTGTAACTCTACAGCGTGAAAAGACTGCTCAAGGAAATGACTACTTGGATGCTGCTCAGTCAAGGAAGGAGGAAGAGCTGCTTTATGTAGAAACCTAACCCTGCACTTACTGTTTGCATATCTTCTTGGCTTGAAGCTTCTCTTTTGATAGGAGTCATTCTTGTTTTGCCAACTAAACTTCCAGATAGCTGTTCTGTATGTCACAAAGTCACTTAGATATGAACTTCCAGTAAGCTTTCAGTTCTTTTGGGGAAAGATCTGGTCTTAAGATAGACCCTATTACCTGGTTACTTCTCAAATTTTTCTTAAATTGTGGTGCTTAGTTAGAAAAAAACAGCCATGGTAAGCATCTAAAATCATTAAACTTGTATTAAATTGTTGCAATTTAATACATCTGGATTGGAAAGCTGCTTTTGTGCTCTTACTTCTCTTCTTTTATGAGGACAAGGAGTTAATGGATTAGTGGATTACAGTAAAGCCTGTGACTCCCTGCTGTTTCCTGGGAAGTGTTGTTGCAGGGGCAAATCTCGAGTGGCATAGTGGAGGAAGAAGTCAGTTCTGTGCACTTACTGTGCAGAATATTAGAAAATGTACTCTGCAGAGTTCTTAGGTATGATCAGTAGGTCACTGCTCTCGGTCTTCAACTATCCAATCACTGCAGGATGTCCCAAGACACAACAATCTCCAACTGCCTTTGTGCCATTCATGATCTTCAGCATGACAGACAGGCACTTCTTTCTTCTGATCAAATAGATCTTGTGGAAGGACAGCACTCCTGTTTTCATTCATAACAGGATATTAGCACGTCAGTAAACAAAAAGCTTCTTGTTCTGCAGCCTTGAACAGGTTGATTTGTGAACAAAAGTGAACAGGTTGATTTGTGAACAGAAGTGAAGCCATACTAACATTTTGTAAAGGTGTTCAGTATTTTATTGCAGTCTGTTTGGATTAGTTGTGCAGTGAGTTTGTGAACAGTAGCACCAACGTGCTCCTTCAGACATACTCAGGTGGAGCTGGAGCTTGCACCTCTGTGGTATCACTGTGGATAGTTTAACCAAATCAAAGGTTTTATGTAGACAGTCTAATAATGTGAGGATGGGCAAACAGACCACTCTAATGTATTGCTGTGCAACCTGTCTGCCTTTCTTTTGCCCTCTTCCCTGCTGTGCTGAAGAGCCAGCTGAGAGATTAGGGAGAGTTGGAGGATGGATTTGGTGTTTTACTTCATGAAGATCATGATCTGCATAGTAAATGGCTAATCTATCCTCTAGAGCTGTAACTTAAGTATCTGTCCTGCTGGCAGGTAAAAGTAGTGGTTTAATTTACCGATATGAGTAAATGTTATAAGTACTATAAAAGCTCTTTCACAAAGGCAAGAATGGAGGTACTGATTACCTTTAAATGCATCTTTTCCTCTACCTCTATCATTTTTACAGTAGAGACACTAGTATTTGTTTTGATTTTCCCCGTCTTTCAACCAGTTTCTTTCTCTGTTCCTGACAGCAGGATTCAAGAATGTAGTGTAGTCTCTGCATCGTGCTTGCAGGCTGTTTTAGCAATAGGAAAGGCAAGTGGGTCATTTGATTGCTTTATGCCAACTAAAGCATGTTTAGACAGTGAATGGATGAACTTGCTCTATACCTGGTCATGTCTTCTGGCACTATCACTGTAGTAAAGCTGGCATGACTTAGCCTTTGGATAAACCCATCTTGCTTTTGGCTGTTTGGCTCCCTGACCTGCAGCAATACAAGGTAGTAGCAGGAATGTGTATGCCAGGAAGAGAGCAGTGTTTAGGAACTGTCTATAGCTGTCTCTTTAAGAAGCATAGCCTGCAATCAAACTGACTCTGAAACTATCAATATTTTGCTGAAGGGAAGCGGAGTAGCAGTTTGGCTGTGCTGTCTCTCCCACCGAAGTGGCCGATCAGCTTGGATGCTCCTAATGTAGAGGCTGAGGAAAACATAACCAACCAGAAAGACTCCTGTGTTTGAGAAAACAATGACTCACAGCTCTCAGGGAAGATGTCTAACATTACCTTTAAAACTGAGAATTTATCTTTTGTGTAAGAACTGTGTTCTTTCTGAGTAAGTGTTCCTAGCCATTAAGGAATTCAGAGAAGTTCCTGCTCTTAACCTTCGTGGTATTTGTATTCTCTCTCCTAAACAGAAAAGTAGACTTGTCCTCTCTCTTCAAAGCCTGTTTGATAATTGAATGTGAACAGAATTCGTGTTATGTTAGATTTATTGTAGTGCCACAAATAGTCACTTCACTACTACTGGTTTTCAAGAAGCATGACAGAGTTATGGCGGGCTTTTTCTTGTGCGAGCAGAGCCTCCTACCCTCTGCTTTATAGTTGTTCATGCCAGCAGTGCTACATCTGTAATCATAGATTGTCAGATGGCCGTAGGGCAGGTAAGGCTAAGAGGTAGCACAGTGTAGCAGTTCGCCCTCATACATGCATTCAAAACAAATGAATTATTGGCTGGGCTCAATTACACTGACTTCTGACCGTAAGCATATTGGAGCCAGATGAGTGTTGGGAATATCTAAACTTCTGTGAAGTGATTTATTTATTACTTTAAATTGTTGACAGTATGCCTGTGTCTCAAGGCCTTGCCTGCAGAAATCTGCTCTGCTCAGTATTTGTGTAGCTGCTGATAGAAAAAACACTTCTCCGTTCCTTTGGGAAATAAATGTGTAGGCTTAGTCAGAAGTATATCAAGTGATTTGTATGAAATTCAAGAACTAGTGGCAGTTCTAGTTAGCACAGGTGGGTTGTGTGGCTCAAACTTGACTTAAGCAGTCTGCAGTTAGTATAGCAACAAGTTAATCCTGATGGAGCAGATCACTGTCTGAGTGAGCCACAAGCAACTCACTAATTCTAACCTTGAAGCACTTGCTTAATCTTGCGACCCTGCTGCCAAGTTACTATTAAGATATGTCAGGTGTTCTTTTCCAATGAATGGGCTCAACAAACCCCTTTCCTGTAACTTCTGTTTTCTCCTTCTTTAGATTGTAATGCAGAGCTCCAGAGGTATGGAGGTGTATTTATGCAGTACTGAAGTGCTGACTGTAGCCTGGATTACTGGGAAATACAAGAATAGTAGTTGGTTCTTTGATGAGCTGTGTGACTTACAATGTTCCCTACTCTATCTTTGTTAAACAAGATGGTAATTAAAGATAATACTGCTCTGCAGACTAAATTTACCTTGCCTAACGAAGGCAGTAGGCAGCATGATGGAGTCTGAAGCCTGACAAACTGCCAAATGTGAAGTAATCCCATAAGCACCTTGGACTGTGTTGTGGCTGGGTACCTGTGTGCTCGGTACTCATCTTGGAGAAGATGAGCAGCACTCGTACACCAGGGCTGTAAGGCTAGAAACACGACATGTCTTTTCAGCAAAACAGCAACCCAAAGCTCACTGGCTTGCAGTCACCTCTTTTAATAACTCATTATGGATATTTAATCATAGTCTGTTAAAATGGTAGAAGTCTGAATAAGTGAAAGTGAGAAGGATGTGGCCTGAACTCATATGAAACATAATCTTCTTTTGTTCTGGCTTAACTACTATCCTACCCATCAGTCTGTGTACGTGACATGACCTTTATTAAAGCCTCCCCAAGTTGAATGGAGTGGTTACAGAAGATTTTGTTGGTATACAGCTCTGATAATTTCACGAGAGTGGGAGCTGGGTAACAGCCTGAAAGTGTGGCAGATCAGTTGCCTTTGTTAGCTCTGAAACGTAAGCCTCAGTTCCTGCAGCGTAGCACTCCTTCAGCTATCATCATCTTCCTTTTTACTGTCTTAAAGGCTACTTGAGTGTTTCTAGTGATGGTAAAAATAAAATATGCATGTAGAAATTATTCAGTGAGTGTTGGCAAGTCAGGGTAATGTGATGAAAACTTCTCTGTTACTCAAACACATTTTAACAGTGCCCTCCCTTTCACACTTAGTGGGACAGAAGATCTAGCTAGAAATTGGTCCTTGGTTTATGACACTTCTATTTTCTTTTGTCCTTTATAATGGAAGCTGCCTTCCACTGTGAGATTTTGTTTCGCTTTGTCATCCTCAAATATAAGCAGTTAATCATGTTTGAAGAAGGTTACCATACAATATAACTGCTGGAGTTGAGGAAATTTGGGGTTAGATACTTCAGCCTGGTTTTAACTGGTGAGTTGTCCTCAGCATTGTTAGGTGATTGTCCTCAGTGACATTTAACACTTGGTGGT
>VYZQ01025617.1:19902-45068 GCA_013400655.1 Mystacornis crossleyi | reverse complement strand
TGCTAGGTTGCATGTGTGATTTTTACTCTTAGCCCTCTCTTTTTTTTTTTTTTTTTAATCCTGCTAGCTGTGATTGCATTTCTTGGCTTTGTCATCCAGTTTCTCAGCTCTTCTGCAGTTTCATCTCCCTCCTCAAATGCATAAAATAAGTACTGCTTCAGTTGGCTTCAGGCCCCAAAACATTCATTCATGGTCTTTTTTTATTTGGGAAAAAAAAATATTTCATTCAGCNACATATTTTACAGGTGAAAGGCAAAGATTCAGCTGTAATGTACGTATATATTTTTCATCAAAATGTGAAATAAAAATTTTGCACCCTTCAGACAGACAAAACTCAATTTTTGTTAGAAATTTTCAGAAAAAGTGATGGAGCTTAGGGGTATCAATCAAAGGCAGTACTTAGAGAGAGCTGAATCTGCACTTTCATGTGTACTCAGATAGAATCTCGATTATAAATAAAACTTGATTTTCGATGTCACCGAAATAGCTCCATGTTCCATTATCTAAACTACTGAACTTCTACTAAGATATAATTAAAAACGAGGGATTAAAAAGGTGAAAACTAAACAGAGGAAGTAACGGAAGACATATAAAGAAAAAAGAGGACAAACCAAAGAGAAATAACAAGAAGAAAAATCATGAAAGTTTAAAGAAGAAAAATCACGAAGGTTTAAAATCTGCGTGTAAGTACAGCAATACCATTTGAAAGGACAGAGGAAGTTTTAAAAGGTCATTAGCAGAAAAACTGGTTGAGAAATACTGATCAAAGATAAGAGGAAAAGCAGAGTATAAAACATGAGGCCACTGAGATTGCCAAGCCTGCAGAACACTGCTACAATATATGAAAATCTTATGAGGAAACCTTAAGTAGAGTGCGTATAGAAAATGACACAAAGCTATAAAAACGTTGAAAAAGTTTGTGTGTGCACTCCAACACAAAACTTCAACTTAGGAAGTGAAATGGCCTCTGAGGAGAGGCTGAGGACAATCTATCACCTGGTGAAACAGACGTTGCTTAAAACATAGATGAACTGTTTCACTATTCACAAAGGGGGTGGAGAGAGAGGAATGCAAGATATATATTTTGTAAGGGAGAAAGAAAATATAGACTTATGTCAGAACAGGGATCAAGAAATTAGGACATCTGAAGACTGACAAGACTCCAGGGGCTTATGTACGTGATCCATCCCAGATTCTGGAAGGACATGACAAAGTAAATATGGGAACCTTCAGTGGATGTATTCAAACCTCTCTGGAAAAGCAGAGGTACAAGGGACTTGAGAGAAGCTAACACGGGACTGATATTTGAGAAGGGACCAAGGAGACATCTATGAAAAATACAGACATGCAGTCGTGACTTTGGCAGGAGGGGCCTTATGGGAAAAACTAAATTACGGGACAGAAAGGCGAACACCTGGAAAGTTACGATTTAATTAGGGACAGTCAGCACAGATTCACACAAAACGAATCATGCCTAACAAATCAGATTTATTGAGGAAGTGACAGAAAGAACAGGCAAAGGTTAAGCCATGGACATAAGGAAAGCTTTTGATACAGTACTGAAAAAAAGGCTAAGCATGAAAGGTAAGAAAGAATAAGAGTAGATGGAGCACTGAAAAATGAGGTTAATGGAAAGCATTGTGTGATAGACACAGAACTCATGCTCCTGCAGCTACCCATGTGTCTGAAATTAGAGTTTGGAATGAAACCCTGCTCTGCACACAGGTCAAAGAATCCAGTTTTGTTTGTTCATATTTTGACTTTGTACATTAAGTAAAACACCTCCCACTACTTCCATTAAGGAAAGAAGGATCTCATGGAAAGAAGTTCAACTCATTTCTGAGTTTCAGCAGTTGTCTGGGCCAGCCCTAAGGAGACATTCTATTCCTGTTTCTAGGGCTATACGTGCTGTCCAGCACAAATACACGGTGGGATGCATGGAGACTGCAAGGGTGATGAGTTTCACCAAAAATACAAAGAGTCTGTGTTTGTGGTATACACATATGTATGGAGGAAGCAATGCAAAACAGTTACAAAATTCTGAATGAAATAAAAGGGACTATTGTCCTTCCCTTCCTGAAAGCAGTCAGGTGGCCTCTCTAATGACTACCTAAACAGTTTCCAGGTACAGCAGTGGGATGCAACAATGTTTTCTGACAGGGTTTTAAAACACATCACTTACCACATCATCTCTGTCTTCCCACTCAACCTCAGAAAGATCCACACTACTGTAGTTGGGCTTTCTTCGTTTCTTCCCCTCTTCATACTGGTATAAAAAAAGGTGAAATATTTAGCACATCCTCTTTTATTTGCACAACAATTTTTGCATCAGAAGATTTAAAAAAATTTCTGAATGCATGCTGATAGTAGGGAATACACTTAGCTGTAAGTAGCTTAAGTCATACAGAGTGCACCATACTGCTGCAGAAATGTTCCCTGTGAACTAAAAACCTACATCACATTATTATTTGCATGATCTCTTGCCATGATGCAGAGCTTTTCTTGATGGACTCACAGGGAGGTCAAACTCAGCTGTTGTACCTTCTTCTTCCCATATGGAAAATGCATGAGACCTTGGGTCTTGTTGTTTATGTTAAATATCTCCAACTGGCTCTTTCAGCTGTACAGGAAGTTATAGTTACTATAATCTTATCAACAAAATGTTTACCCATTTCACTTCAAACAAGATAAGATGCAAGTCTTTGGGAAGTATGGTGCTAACATTTGCTGATACTTCATTTTATCTGCAACTTCATGGGGAAAAGTAACATACTAATAATGATAATGTAGGGGATTTTATCACTACTCACTGTTACGCTGTAAATCACACATTTAAAATAAACATTCTCATGACAAATTAATTTGACACCGAGGTGTTTATAACGTGGGAAATTCTGCCCTCTGCTGAACATTCAAAATCAGCCTATTAGTGTAAAGACACAAACCTGGCTCTGTGGAAGAAAGAAGCATTTAGGAAGACCTGTGAATAAAGAACCTGACTGGTTAAGTAAAATTCGGAGACTACATTTGAAAAAAAAGTAAATTTGGGAGAGGATTGGCATAACGTGGATCCGGTCTCTTATCAAGAGAAACCGCGAGTCTTTCTATGAGTTATGACAGGAGACACGGGAATGCTGTGAAATATCTGCACATTGCTTTTGTGACTCCTCAGCAGCATCACAGGAGGATACAAACTGTACCTGTAAGGCAATACATACATGGTCAATTGCTCTCTGAGCATTAAGTTATTCCCATCCTGACTTTTCTCTCTCTGAATTAAAAATTCTCATATAAATCCCACAGTTGCTATTTTAGACCACAATACTTAAAAATAGGAACAACAAAAGTCTTCCTGAACAGAAAACTCTTAAAAATATTGAGTACAACATCATAAACACAGAGACATTTTGAGATAACGGTAGCACTGTAACGTTTTTCCTAGCATGGGCTTCACTGAGCTTCCTTAATTTTTGCTCATAAAAGATTGGATACTCCAATTTTTCCTACAGACAGTTCCTTTAGGAAATTCTGTGGGATAAAATCCAGAGGCAATTCTCATTCGTTTGAATTAAAAAATCCCAGGAACTCTGTTGGTGTAAGTTCTGAGAAGTAATGCAATTGGAAAGTATTTTCATGTGCTTTTCTTGCCCTCTTCTAAAATCCACTGTTCTTTTAACAAGGTTTTCTACTTCTCATCTACTACTATTCAACAGATGGGTAGGGACATGTAAAGCACTTCTGCTTTCAGCACATGCCTATACACCAGACTTTGAATTTGGGCAGCTCAGTTCCACAATTAATTCTTGCTACATGACAGCCCTGATAGCCAGAGAGATTTCTATACCCAAATACTGAAGTGCAAAAATTTCAGCCAATAGAATTAAATCTCACACGGTCAATATATGAGAGGATAACATCCCATTCATTACCAGGGCTTGATTTCTGTAGCTGTGTTTTGCAAGCCTTTCATTATGCAGCTATATCAATATTATCTTTAATCCTTCCAGGCAGTAACTGCATCTATTCTCTGTGGCTGCGCCAATTAACCAAATCAATCTTTGATCTGATTTAGTCATTCTAGTAGAGAAATGGTTACAGCCAAGCTCTGAAATACTGAGAGCTGAACAGTGTTACAAAGACATTAGCTGGGATCATTTGAGCAGAGCAAACAGCTCCTGTACTGATTCCAATGTTTAATTACATCCTCCCTCGCAGATGTTGAAGAGCTTCTGGGCTATACTGCATTCTCAGACATGTGCAAATCCTTACTTAGGCCAAGAGAAGCTGATCTTGTGAGTCTGACAGAAGTAGGCTTCAAACCCAAGGCAAGCTATTTGCATCATACTGATTATGGGGTTTGCATTTATTCTAATCATATAGATTCCACACCTTGCACTCAGAGAGCAAAATCCAAAAACCAAAAGCAAACAAATGAAGAGCTGGATAAAACATCCAAACTTCTGCAGAAAAGAATCAGAAGCACACGTCATAAAAATTCAAAAAAGTCAAAATCCCAATGGTCAAGCAAGAGCTAGGCTCTGCAAGCATTCAAAAGAACTGCAAATGCACTGAAATGCACTTAGGACAGGAACTAATAAGGTGTTGAGATGTCTAACGCCTTATTCAGCAATCACACTTTAGGGGCTGCTGTTTAATTGCCTACACGGGAATTCAATAAGTAAAGAATAGATTGATGTTATAGTTCAGAAAAGGACAACAGAGAAAACAAAACCAACTTGCAGGAAGGATGGGATACAAAACTTATTTGTAGATAATCTTCATGAAGATATCACCTTATTCCCTGCAGTAAATTTACATTATGCTATGTAACCAGGGCATCAAATGTCAATGCAAGCAGATCAGATATCAAATTCTTCATAAATGTAATGTTGAAATGTTCATTCCTCTCTAGGTTCTTTATAGTTTTATTGCTTAACTAATTTCTTAGTAAAAGTTGTTCATGGACACTGAAGCAATTCCCCAGGTTTTAAAAATAACATTCGTCTATATCTTCTTCTCTGGTAGCAAACCTAATCTAACCTTTTATCTCTGAGGCTCCTAGGTAAAGTATAAAATACTGATTGACACCTGAAGCCAAAGTCATCTGCAAGATTACGATAAAGCATTGAAAAAAATCATTAAGGGAACCATTAGGAAAGATAGTAACTAGGAATTCTACAAAATTACTCTGATTTAAGTACAGAAGAAAAAGAGCTACATTTAAAATGCGTGCTGTTAATCTTTGGCTAGTATAAAAAAAGAGGTGCTATTATACAGAAGTTAACCCCTGTGAGGAAAAGAAACCATACTGAAAAGTGTTAAATATCTGGACTGAAAAAGAAGGAACTTTTGATCCACTCAAAACTACAGGATGGTTCTAACTTATTGTTTGTGAGAAAAATGCATGATTAGGTTTTCCCATTAGAATGAGCTTTATCTTACTCAGTATCTTTTGTTTGAGAGTGGGCCAGGCTCTTACAGCATTGGATGATTCAAACAACGTGTGACGTGTGTTGCTTAAAGACTAAACCACATTTTTTCACCACCCTGTACACAACCATTTACATGTGCCATTATTAAACTCTTTGCTTTGATTTTTTAAATTTTTTTTTTTAACACAAGCAGTCCCAAACCATCTGCATTGAATATGACCAGCCACGTGTTTATAGAGTCAGAGTGTAGCAATCTGATCAAGGACAGAGCAAGCTACATCTGAACAGCTGCAATCTTGGGTCTAAGGTGATTGGAATTTCTCAGACGTGCTCCATCTGGATAATGGGGAGGTAGGAGAGAGGAAGTTGCTGTGATAGCAGCCTTGGAAGCACCACTGGATTTTAGTGAACTTTCCAAGCCACAATATGGAATCATCTGTGAGAAAATATTATAGCAAGAAAGCATCTATTAAAAAACAACCAAAACCTAGAGAGGTAAAACAATTTCAAGGAATAGCTCTCCTTTGCCAAACTACTAACGTGTACAAAAGCAAGGAATGAGGTACTGAAAAAACTCCTCCAATTTTAAAACATAGCATCATTCAGCGAAGTTTCATCTTTTTGAATTAGCACTTCAAAATTTGGATAATGTATTAATCTCATCAGGCTTTGAGAATGATCCCTTTTTCTTTTGTTTAGAGGAGACAAATGAACATATGCAAATATATTTCGTTGAGCATGAATTCCACATAATAAAATACACAATATCATTGTTTCTGTAACTATAACTTGCACTAAGCCATCCTGCAAAGGTATTCTTATCTACAAAATCTGATAGGAGAGCTTGAATGAACAAATATCAGAGGAAAAGCATAATTAACTAAAATTACACATTTTTCCACACAGTTTTAAATAAACAGGCAGAGACTGTGTACACTGTCTTTATCCCAATTCCCCGGTCTGGGCAGTTACTCAGCTCCCTCCCTTCTCTCAGACTCTGCACAATAAAGTTACCGCTCGTTTGCTGTCTGGGGCGGCTTTGACTGCCAGGCAAAGCCTGCAGCTTTGGGGGAGGAAACAGCCTGGACCTGACTCCCCATGGTCGATGCAGCCTCCAAGACCTTCACCAGCCCTCCCAGCACGAGCTGCTGCTCTGTCCCACTGCTCCCACTGCGGGGACTGCGCAAGGGGAAAGCATCATAAAAAAAACCCCAAGCCAACCAGCTAACCAACCAGCCAAACAAACAACCCCAACAAAATACAACAACAAAAACAAGAAACAAACAACCAAAAAAACCCCACAAAACACAAAAAACCCCCAAACCCATACAAAACCAACAAAAAAATCCCAAACAAATACATCAACAATAATAGTGAAAAATCCCTTTCCCTGCTTCACCTGCTTATAACCTGATAATACAACATCACCCCCTGTGACTGAGCTTTCATTCACCACGTGTTGCTTAGCTCCAAAACATTCTGCCTGGGGATACATGTGAAGCAGCATCCCTAATAATAATGATTATCCCTGATAATCTAAATCACTACTGCTTGGCCTCTGAGCTCTTTATTTCATTTGGAATACTTTTTTCTGTGCTCACATGATCCTGGTTTGTCATTTGCGATACTTTAATTTCACAGTTTCCATCCAGTTTGCAACCTCAAATGATCTCTTATTGATCTGCACTTAGCCTTGAATCTGTAGAACACTAATAGGTGTTCAGTCAAAAACAAAGTTTCTTTCTATACACACCTCCTTAGTTTAGTATTTAAAAAGGTAACACGTTGATTCTCTTAGGAAAAACAACCTCCCTGTCGAAAGTCAGATTTTCATGACTAGCCTATTATTTAAGATGTCAATCCAGAAGTTCCTAGTTTATGGTTGGTAGTGAAAACCAGTTATTTTGGATTGATTCTCCATGCCAGATGGCAGTTAAAAATTGCTGCACTATAAAACTTGCAGAAATATTGCAGAGAAAAGCTGAGAACAGGAGCCATGCCATTTGCTAGGGAAAAGAGAATAATTTAATTCTAAGTTTCCAGGCAGAGAAAAAGCATGAACTATTAGATGTGCCATGTACACAGGAGAACCCTCTAGCAAAACAACAGAAAATAGCACTTATGCCACATATATTTCACTAACTCTGTCTACTTACCTTCCTAACATGTGATTGCCTCTCAGACAGTGCAGTAATGTTTGAAATGATAAAGAAATACAGAAATATAAAGGGTGAAGCCTATACAAAACACCAGCTTTAAGTCCCACACCTTGAGCCTGGCCAAGGAGTTCATGGGCTGAGCTCACGTTCTCAGGTGGGTTGCAGTCAATTATCACAGAAACATGGATGTGATTTACTCCACTGAAGAAAACAACCCCTCTATTTGAGATTTTATTTGCATTCTCGGGATTTATCATTTGGGATTATGTAAAACTGGCAGCTGCTTATAATTATTTGGGGTTTGAGTAGAAATAATTAAAAACATCTGCCTTTATCTTAGTACTACCAGACTTAAACCCATGAGCTCAGTTATACCTAACTTCAAAGCTGAAAGCAAAGAATAAAAGAAAGCTTCACATATTGCTAACAAATTTTCAGTGATTCCTTTATATGTCCAACCAGTTATTCAACAGCCTTCAAACCTTTAATTATCTTTTAAATATATGTAATTTTGCACTTCTAATTAGATAGCAATTTAATGCTCTCACAGGGACTCAGATGGGCTGTCTTTTTTGAAATGTAAACTCCAATAGGAATAATCATTGGCATTCAAGTGATTGAATTCTTCAGTTATTTAAATGAACGTGAGGCATTTACACTGTTCAAATCATTTAAATATTCTGCTGTCAGCTACAGCTGTAGAGTTTTATGGCGTCAATGAATAAAGCAAGGGTAAGTGTAGGTTATCTTACGTTCCAGGCGGGACTCCCCAGAGAGAAATGAGATTTGCTGCTTCTGAAAGGCTAACACTGCTTAAGTGGGGCATTAATGTTTCCCCTGACACTCGGGTTTCTCTGTTTTTCTATATTAGGAGGAACAAATTTTCTCAAAATTTACAGCTACAAAAGACTTAATACTGATCTAGAATCTTCAAACACTCCAGGTCCTTCAGCTTAATATAATGCATGGTGACAGTCCACATTCTAAGCCTGAAATGGTAACTTACTCAGGCACCTGAGCCACCAATATATTTTGGGGAAGGCATTGCAATATTATACAAAGGCTTTGATGTCTAGGTGCAACTTTCCCAATCAAGACTGATCAAATTAGAGATGTGCATCCTTGCGCAGAAGCAAGGCATCAATTGAATTAATTTACAGTGATAAGAGCATTCACAAACAGCCATTCATAAACCCCCATTACAAGCCTTCCAGAGCTTATACTGAGAGTAAGAATAAAGGCCTCAATCTTCTCAGAGATAGAGGATTTTGATTAAAACCCAGAAACATTACGAAATCTTCAGTAATCAGGGGTGTTATTAGATTAATTCTTAAATCAGAACACATTTTTGACCTTGGATTTATTTTTAAAATGGTAGAATGTAAATAAAAGATGCAATTTTATTCTGGAACATATGCATTTATCTTTAAAGGCATATTTTCTTTAATTAAGAAACTCAGCCTCCTTGTTCAGGAACTCTGAGTATTCCACCCTAAATGAACCTAGTAATTACTGAAACAAACTAACCCTGTTCCACTCCCTGAACAAAAATACAGATCCTGTTGCTAACTATGAATCAAAAAAGCCATGGACTTCATAAAAACTGGTAGCAACCTTGCTATTATTTATTGAAAACACACAAACACTAGGGCTGGGAGGCAACAGCACAAACCCCTAACACCAGACAAGGTTCACAACGGTGGCGATTTGTGACTGTGGCAGACACTCATCTTCCAGGGACATTCCTTAATTTCTTTGCAACCCCACTCCACTTCCCTAAGAAAGCAATTTTCCCCTGGCACCAGCCTTTAACAGGCTGCACAGTGACAGTTGCAGTAATGAGCAATCAGCCAAAATTAATGTGGTGGTTGTTTTTAAGGGCAGGTATAAAGGTAAAATCCCTTGTTTCTCATTCTTCCTTTACATTCAGTAAACTCGTTTCTTTGGCAAAGTGTAACATCATGACCATGACATATTTTCATTTTAAAATCTAACGGTGTAACACCTGACACACAACACAAGTGTTAAGAGGCTCCTGAAAAGCAGATTAAACCTGCCATAATCACGACTGAGGGAAACTGTGTCCTCATGTCCACATTTCAACATGGCTAAGGAGCCTCAGAAAACAAGTTAAGAAAATGTCAAAATTCACTTCTGAACTCCCAAACAATTTATTATTTCTTTTATTAGCAGTAGGTCGTAGTTTTCAACGGAATATAATATTCAAAATTACGTCATACAACGGAAAATATTCTCTCGTGGAAAATAAAATACCATTCTGTAAAAATATAGACTTTTACTCAAACTCAGAATATAAGAGCATTCTGAAACAGCAGTGTTCAAAAACAAAAAGCATTTTTGCCATCAGCTATGGTCTATAGAGTTCCCGCTGGGGTAGTCTTGGTAGGAAAAGAGACTTAAAAAAGGCATAATACAGAAAAATGTGCAACGGATACTGTTCAGCTACGTGATAAAAATTTAAAAAAATTTTAAAAGGGGAATAATAATAATAATTTACAAAAATTAAGAAAATTAGAAGTTAAAAAAAAAAGGCTCTGAGGCCCCGGCGGGGGTGACAAGGGCGGTGTCCCCGGGGTGAGCTCCGGGGCTGGGGCGGAGCTGCGGCGCCACCTCCCGGCCACTGCCCCGCTCTGCAGCCGCGGCCGCACGGGCACGGCCAGGGGCGGCCCCGGGGCCAGTCCCGAGGGACTCCCGAGGGATTCCCCGCTCCCCACTGCCGTGATTTATCGACTTGTTCGTCGCGACTCATCGCCCTACTAATGTCTTGTAAGGAATGGAACTAAAAGTGCTTTCTGGCCCTCTGCGGGACAGTGACTGGTGACAGCTCCCGGCCAGCGCTGGGCTCTGCGGCTGCCACAGCAACAGCCACAACCTCCGCCAGCTCCCCCTGAGGATTCAGGGAGCGCCTTCCTCTCCTTCCTGCAATCCCTCCCATGAGCACCCAACCTGTCACCCTCACCGAAAGCCAAGTTTATTCAAAAAACAGCAGAGGAGTCAAGAGACAAAATCTCCAAGAGGAGCATTTTAGAATATAAACCCAATAGAATAACCAGCACAAAAATGTAGCCAGCTTAATGACTACATACGCTGCTCAGTGTTAGATAAAAATCTGGTGCAACAGGAAGCATTCTGTGCTGTTTGCTATCCTGCCTCTCTGCTCTGTGTCCCAGAAGACAATTCCTTAAAAAGCTGTACATCAGCCTCAGAACGAATAGATATGGGTTTAGGAACTCAGGAATTCAGTGATATTCCAGTTTTACATCACTGATGGAAAATATAACAGGATAAACCAGTGTGGATCAAATCAGTAATCAATGAGACTTGAATGTAACTCTAAGACACAAACAGTTTTAGCTAGTATCTTTAGTGAATTATCTAATTCCAGATCTACAGGCCTATTTTCACATAGTTATTGTCAAAAATTTCGTGGAATCTTACAATGGTATCAGGATTTGGCATGCAATATTAAACCAAGGGCCCAGGCCAACAATCACTTCACTCTCAAAAACTCCACTTAAGTCAACAGGAGACTCTCATTACCCACCACTGACAGAACCCAGAAGTAAAAATGACTCTCCCAAAAACCCAAAATGAGCAGACCATGAATATATCACAATGAGTTCCCCTAGCTGACAGCTTATGGGCTGCTGCCCAACATTTTGATTTAAAAAAGAGTTTATTGTAAAAGGTAATTGAAGTAATTGCCTTCAGGATGTACATTTGGTGAGGGATAGTAAGAGCAAACCACCTTTTGCCTCACCAAAGGAAAACATCAGAAATTAGGAAGAGAGTAATACCCTCTGTCAGCCTAACTTAGAGCTATCCACAGTTCCTGAACTCCATCACCTTGTGTTTTATAAAATATCTATTATAGAGTGGATAAATACTAATAATTTTGGAGTAAGTGATTTGCCAGAAGAGGAAGGGACACTACAGCAAATACATGAGTTATTGAGCTCTTGTGATGTAGAGACAGAACTTTCAAATATATTCCTGTGGCTTACAAACCTGGGATGTCAGATTCACCCACTGAAGCTTCCTTGACGCACTTTTCATAAGCTCTACTCCAGTTAAAAACTAAACTATGTGCAAATACAAATGTTGATTTAGTGTGTAATTCCTAGCCCTAATCTTAGAAAGACAAATTCTTTTGCTGGATGAAGAAATCAGATATGCTAATGACTTAATGAATCATGCCTGTCAATAATTTTATTTTCAAATTAAATTATCCACTTGGTTAATATTTCTGTTTTCTGCTGAAATATTGTTGAAACTGGATGTTGCTTGGAGTGCCTGCCTGAGAAGCACACGTGGCAGCCATGTGGATTCAGCAGTGGAACTATTAATACCAGTGCTTTGCTGGGAGTCAGTGGGGATGGAACACTTGGAGTGCTGCTCCTAAACAATGATGCAACCAGGAATGTACCAGCCCTCTGGGGTGTTAACTTGATAAACATTTGCATGACAGTAACTTTATTTTTCTTGCTGTGATTAATGCAAACAAGATGATAAGGGAAACTAAAGGTAAAATTTGCTGCTATTTCTCTTTTAGTATAGAAAATCCCTAGAGTTCTTCTTTTACTTAAAAATATGCTTTATTGAAATTTCTCCACAGATATTAAATTAACTTTAACACTTTAGCATACAAATAGGGGTTATTACACAGAACTAGAGCATTCCAACATTCAATTTCAATGTAAAGTGAACATAATTACAGCAATTTTTGGCTTTGCTATTTTGCAGTAATGGAGGTCTGCATCTTTTGCAAAAGCAACTTGTATATTTATTTTCCTTAGGGGTTTTTTCATGTTAAGTGTTGCTTCCAGAGGTAAATTTACTAAGAACTATGATGGGTTATGAAACAATACAAAATGCCTGGTCTATTGTACTTAATTTTTAATGATGTTTATTCACACTAAGAAAAAAACAAATGCAACACATACAGCTAAATAAAATAGATCAATAAATAGCATTCTTACCAAAGGCCTAAGTTCTGGGTGAGTCAAAATATATCCATTGTTTGTAATTGCAAAAGCATATCCATGAATACCTAACTGTAAAAGTAAATGAGAAAGAAATACTAATTAGCATGGTCTCCAGTAAATCCTTAAACAAAAAATCAGGCAATAATTTGGGTATCCAGGGCAGTTGGCATTCACAGCCCATATCCACACAATGTTTTGCTATAGCACAGGCAAAGATCCTTCACATTTTGTGTAAATGAGAACCCGTCATTGTGATGAATTCAGCATACAGCACGATTTTACACTGTCCCACAGCTCTGCCATCCAGGGTACTTGTTCCTATGTGTGCTAGAGTCCATTATATATATAAATATAAATATATCTAATATACCTATATAGGAGATGCATGTGGCATACACAGAACAAGTCCCAGGGCAAAGAGATACTGGAATTTTGTAAATTCCCCTATTCCCAGGAGTGCACAGCTTTCTTCACTTGTTAAAGGACCACTTAACTCAAAGATAAGGAAAGCGCAGCTACAGCGAGCGAAGGTGACCTGTCATATGTGATATTTACATCTTCCCGTCTTAAAGGCTCTCTGTTAATTCCAGTTCAGCTGGAGCCACTGAAGGCAGCTATTTCTGCTCAGGAATTTCCTCTAAGTTTATATCTTTGTACCGAGTGGAACTGTGGGAGATCCTTGAGAGCAATGAAATGCTTGATGAGGCCTAACAGTGCCCAAATTTAGCATTGTACTTATTTAAATAGAAATACTGGTCTGTTCAACAATATGCCTATTACTCAGGTGATTGCACCCCCTGAACGCAATAAATGTACCTTTAAATCCTTCATGTGGTCATTCAAACATCCCTTCTTAGCATAACCTTGCTGCTAATGTAGACTTTTTCTACAGGTTCACTATGTAAATTTTGTCATGCAGAGCGCATCTTCTTATCCTTCCTTACCCATTTTTTTCAGTTCTTCAGACAATATAATATCCTGTGTGTTTTTATTTAACCATGTCAATACGCTGAAGCATTAAATACCAAACCAAAAAAAAAGAAATCAAACCTGAAAGCCCAGCACTATCTTGCTTTGATATTTACTTTACAGTTCTCACTACTGTATCTTTTTATTTTGCTTGAGTGTATTCTTAAATGCTTCCCTGAAGTGGATCTTTAGGAATTTGTCTGACAGGAAGCTACTTGAGCAAGGCTGAAAAGTCAGAATCCTTTCTAAGAGGCAAAAAGGAGAGCAAGCCTATTGGCTGCTGTAATTTTCTGGAAGTATAAACCAGAGTATGATATTATGGCAAGGTCACAGGTAAAACATTCCAGGTTAATTTATAGTGTCTCTGTGTGAATGATTGTATATGGTCAACTGTACCTGCCACATAGACGATGGTTTCATAAATTAGTGGGTTTCCTATAGCAATAAACTTCAGTGAGAGCAATAGAAGGTGTTATGTTCTTGGCATCTCTTCATAAAGGAGGGATAAACAAAATAATAATAGTGGACGCATTTTAACTATTATAGTGTGACAAGGGAACAAGCTGCTGGCTGAATACCAGATCTCAAGTATAATTTTCTGTGTTGGTAACTGCAGGATGATATCCAGGCAATGGAAGTCAGGTAGGGAAACAAATGTGGGTGGTATAGCTCACACGAAAAAAGCATTTGCCTGTTTGAGGCCTACACAGGATCTGAGGGTAGTATTTTATCATGTTCTGTGCAATGTGTGAAATTGCACACTCTGCAGTATCTGAGAGATGCTACCACTTACAGCAGCACTGCCCTTTTAAACCTTGAATTCCACCCCTAAATCATAGATTTAGAAGCAAAAAAAACTTTTTCTAACTGTTGTAAAACATCACATGGAAGTCAAGTATTACCAAATCCAACCCCACCTTATTCAGGAGAAACTGCCACTGACATCTGGGGAAGTTTAGTCAAGATAACAACTGCTGAAAATAGCTTATTGCTATTATTCATCTTCCTCAGCATAAAGTTCACCTCATCCAAGCTGAGAGAATTCCAGGCCAGCAGACTTCTATTTCCAACCAATCATTTTATATCCCTGTGTGAATTTTTTGTCACGTGTTGCCTCTGCAGGAATGGGCCCCAGGGGTGATTATGCTCTTGCAATTGCACGGTCTTTGTTTATGACATGTGGGACTGGAAGTTATAACTCAAGTGATCTCACTAACCCAACTGAATTGCATGATATTGGTGCCTCCTGTAATAATCCTCTCTTGCAGTACATCCTGCAATATAAAACATACCTTCAAATAAAAAGTCTAATATTCAGCAAGAGGATCATATATTACTTCCACAGAAAACTAATTCTTAAAAAAACTTCTTTTCTGAATCAGTCTCACTCTGTTGCAATACCTGTTATTCAGGCCTCTCACTCTCTCTAGGTTCTTATATTCAGACTATGACCAAATGTTATGGAATATTTAGGAATAACATCACTGTTATTTGGCTTTTCCTATCCAGCCGTGCACATCCAAGATTTTATTTCTGCAGATACCACAACATCGTTCTTCCTTCTCACTAAAAATGAACCTTGCTCTCCCCACAGCTCCTTACAGGCAGCTCCAAAGATTGTTTCCTTTGTTCCAAATTTTGCAAAGGAGCTAATTTTGTTCTTTTCTGCTCTACCTTCTACTGCTTCAGTATTTTGGCATGCACAGAAGTATAATATAAGCCGCTGTTGGCAAATTTTGGTGGTTTGTGCACTGAGAGTGTTCCCTGTTATTTATGCTGAGCAGCAATGTCTCTGGCACGGTGTTCTGATACCAGTGTGGAGTCACCTGCAACAGGAAGCATTGAACACAAACAGGAAGCATTTTCATGCAAAGTTATGCAATTTTTCTGCATGATTTTTTTTTGTATTTTGCCTCATATTCTGGCTATATTTCATGATTTGATAACTTGATTGATTTTATAATTTCATTGATTTTAATATGGGCAATATTTAACATTACCCTCTAGACCATACTGATCCACAAAAATGTGGAGATCAAGCCATATTTAAACTCAGATTTTAAAAATGGCACTTGATCTCAGACACTACAGAGCTAAAATTCCTGAGAAAAATGGGTGAAATAATGGAGCTATGTAAGTACAAACAATAACAACAAATTAAATTAGTTATGTCATATTTTAGGCATTATACAGAATATAAATTATATCTATATATATGTATACCATTTGTGTATTACCTTGTATTTTGGAATAGTTTTTAAAAGCTCTTTAACTGGAACATCTGTGCCAACTACTCCCAGGAGAATCCCTTTAGACCTCTGAAAAGAACAATAAAAGATGAACTCAGAACCACAATAATAATAAATATTTTCACCACTTATTTCACCTTGCAGCTACACTGCAGAAGTGAATAGATAAAAGATCAATTATTCTAAAAGTGGGGAAGGCAGACACTGGTACAACTCAGCTGATCAAGCAGTAATTAAATCAATAACATTGCTCCTTTCTGCTTTATTTACAATAAAAAAGGCATGCAAGGTTTTGGTAGCTGGTGAGTCCCTCTACTGAAATCTTTCACATGCATATAGGTTTTTAATTAAAAAATTTTGTTAAAAATATGTTACTCCCTTTTTTCCCAATTTCTCCTGCCATTTGATAAACAAAAGAGAAAAATGAGGCATTACGGAGAAAGTACACTCAACTTTCTGTAATAATCTGCTAAATTATTAAAGATAAACAGATATATAGATAATATACATAAAACTAAATAAATTCTGAGTTTTATCAGTGCAAAGAGGAAAATCGTATTGATCATTTGCTCCAAAAAAGTAATGCCGAAGTAAGAAAATCCTAAGGCCTGGTGTCATCTGAGATTTTCTTTTAGATAGAGGGTTTCTTCATTTTACCATGGTTTCTAGAGTATAGGTATTTGGAATCATTTGTCCACATGTTTGTGCTAATAAAGGTATACTGACTGCAGACAAAATAAGGAGAAAAGAAAACATTTTAGGGGTTGGCTAAAATCTTACTAGATCCCTGAAAGCAACTTCATGTCAGTCACACCATTATCACATGACAGAAATAATCTGAGTACTTACAGTCTCATTTTGCTTACTAAATACTGGCATGGCAACAGTTGTCATCAACACCAATCCCTGATCATCAGCAAGCTATATTTGAAAAAGAAATACTATCTCTGAGAACTAAGGAACAATTACAGACACGCGAGTGCATTTTTCAATTGCATTATTTCCATTTTAAATGAGCTAAGGCAGTTTATCCGAATGACACTGATGTTGTTGGACCTGCAGTCAGTGCAGCCCAGCCCAGCCCTGGCCCCATCTCAGCCGAACCAGCTCTGCCCATGCCAGCCCTGCAGGGCCGGGAGAGACCCCTCATCCTCGCTCCCACCGCAGTGTGCCCCGGGAGGGAGAAGGGGCTGGGCCGGGCGCTGTGGAAGCACCAAGGGCAGCGGCAAAGCAGCTGCAGCTCCGCTCTACCGCCCTCCCAGCGCCAGCGCTGCCACAGCGGCCTCGGGCTGTTCTCTCCCGACAAAGAGCAAGAGGTCACGAGCTGCATGCGCTTTGTTCTGGTCCAGACCGAGATCTCCTCAGCTCACACCGCGGCACAAAGCATGGCAGCCGGCAAGGATCCCAGGAGCTGGTTCCAGTTTGCTGGACAAAGAGGTGCCAGGAAGCAGTAGTTGATTCTGCACATCAGGTTTCAACGCTTTTTTTTTTTTTTTTTTTTTCCCCCCAGTTTCGGGAGAAAACAGATCTCCTGACCTTGGTTCCATTCAAGAGAAACACGTCGGATGTTTATCACTGGCCACAGGACAGTGAGAGTGCTCAGGCTGTGTCTCCTCCCCGTTCACACCCTGCGGCCGGACCGAACCTCTGCCCTGAGGCAGACCCTGACTGCGGCGGCCCGGACCAGCACTGTTCTGTGCCTGTAGAGCTTCACCAGTGACGTGTGAAGGACAACTCAAACAGGAGGTGGAGAGTTACTGTTCAACCCTTTCTGTCCCCAGGGACAGATGTTTAAAGCTCAAGAGGTTTATTCAGCATTTGAGAGTGTGACACAGACAGCTATGATCGCAAGTGGAGATTTTGTACAATACAAATTCTGCTTTGCTGCACTTGTGTTCAACCAAATGGATGCAGCAATAGGGATGATCTTGCTGAGCAATACTGAAGGTGACAGTCATGCCCAACTGTGACTGTGACATTCTCCTACCACTCTTACATCTGTATCATGTTTTCTGCGCTCAGGTAGAACTTCTAAACTTTTTTTTTTTTAGAAATTTTTAAAATTATTTTTGTTTTGTTTGTGTTTACAAAGGTTTTCTTATAATGAAGCAATAGCAATTGGCTCCTCCTATTTTAAAAAAAACAATTCCTACATTATGATAAAGATACCTTATGAAGCATATTTCACATTAACACATCAGACAAACAAAATCTAGAAAATTACGTGTCTTGCAGCTTCCAATCTTCTTCGGGAGGATTTTAAGTTTCCTAAACAAGTATATTTCCTGAGGCATGGCACTATCTCATGGTGAGAAGGAATGTTTGCAGACATTAGACAGGAACACAAATGGGGTTCAGAGTCAAGGTTTACATCTGATAAGGAATCACTGGAGATATGAGGTAGAACGAACTTATGATCATATTTCCTTTTTTTTGTTTGTTTTCCTTGTTAGCAAGAAGAGATAACTCTAACCCTAAAATAATCCTTGATCTATCAAGGAATAGTAAGCTTTTAAACAAACAAGAAAAAAACCCCAAAACTTGGCAAAACATTGTGAGTTCAAAGGTTGCACTTGAAAGTCAAATGCAGCCAAACTAATGTAGGAATTTCCCCTCCCTGGCCAGAGTAGTAGAGTCAAGCACACTGACATGATTTGTGTGGAGAGGAGCCCAGGAAGTGGAAAAGAATTCTGCTGATTTCAAGGTGACATTTTGAAGCACTTAGAGATTTTATATGATTGCCCAGGGTGCTTGTTCTCTGACATCATGTTTTTGTCAAGTACCAGGACAGTATTAATTTACGAGTCCTCTCACTTGCAAGATATTGCTAAAAACAATTTAATGGGTAGGATAAAGCCAAGGCACTGTCGGTAGATTTTTAGGGTGTTTGAAATTCTTTACATGGAGGAAAAAACCCTCCACGGTGTGGAGTTCCTGGGAAATTCTGAAAGAACTGCTCATTAACTCTCAAAACTGACTATGGAAGCAGACAAGAGTGATTATCCTGTAATTTTCTTATCTACAAGTACCAACTAGAGTTGGCTGCTGCAATCATTCCTATAGAATTGCAACTGTATAATCCAGCCTGTTTATTTTTTTTTTGTTTGGCAGATGGACATGTTGTTGGCCACTTCCATAAGTGGAGTCAGCAAATAACTGGATGAGCAGGGACTAATATTTGCAACATTTTACTGAGTCACTGCTCATCATACTGTAGTTACAACCTAGTCTAAAATGATGAATGAAAGAGACAACATCAGTAATTTGCCACAGAATGTTTTTCTGTTGTAAAGACCTGGTGGTAACAGTTTTAGGTGGGAAACCACCCAAGGGCTACGGACACTCAGTTTGATAAAATGCTTAGCAAAAACTAACAAACCTTTAAAAGAAAATAAGCCTCAAGACTGAGGAAAAAAATGCATTTCCAGGCTAAATGTCTCTTGGTTGTTTAGAATAAAGAAACAGAACTTGTTCTCTGAAAAAGGCACAGATCTCTAGTGCCTAGCGATAAGTTTTATAATTGGAGAAAAACTCCTTTCAGAAATAGATTTAACTACAACAGTTTTCCCTTTAATTCCTCACTGTACACTGTCACCTTCCTCACAACAACCCCAAGCAGATCTTCCCACACAACAAATAAAAACCATCCTCTTAAAGCTAAACCACTTAGAGTTTAGCCTCACATCCAGCCCTAGCATCCATCTCTCAGGGCAAAGAGTAAGGCAGGCTCCAGAATTAAACCAGACACACATACAGGAAAGAATACAAACATTTTCTTAGTGTTTCCATTGTGGAAAGAGGAGTTTGAGAAGCATCCCTGAAATATCTTCCATGGGAGCGTATAGTCAAGAGAAGTTACAGTAGGAAGTGTGGAATTTCTGACACACCTGCCCAACCAAGCCCCCTTCTTCCTTTGCCCACTCTGTATAGATTTGCTTCACAACGTGTTGTCTTCTGTGACCACTGCACTTTTATGTGCTGATCAGAGTCTTGAGGCAGGCTGGCAGCATCAGAGAACTGAAATTTGTGTTTTACGTGGTCTAAAAGAATAAGGAATAGCTATTATTTTGGCATAGACTCAAATTATGGTCTGGGACAACATAGGAACCTGTGTGAGCATCTTAAGTTAAAGATACATTTCTGTGTTTAACACACAGAGTAAATGAAAAAAAAAAAACGCCTTAATTGTAAAATAGTTATTTGGAGTTTGTAAATTGCTGATTCAAAAATGTTATTAAAAGTCAGTTTCCTCATTGAGGAATATGAGAGAGAAATTTGAAACTAAAAATTGCAATTAACGTGTAAGTGAAAACTGTAATGTGGTTTTCTGAAGGGAAATCAAATATACCTTACAAAGCTGAAAGACAAGAGCATCTCATGAGAAGGAAATAGATCCAAAGGAATGCTAAATTAAACTGTTTGCTTTATGATTATTTTGTACTCCATTAGATTCAACTTAACTACTATAATTTTATAAAAGTGCTAAAATCACTAGTCATGCACTTCAATGAAACCCCAGCTTTCCAAATTTTCTATTTTCTATTCCCAGTGACTGTTAATTCAACTCTTCAAAGTATAAGGTAAACGATGCAGGGAATGATAAATGATGCTCCCAAAAGGCTGAAAGATGATAGCATCAAGATATAAGGAGGGCACAGCACTACTTACAGAAGTTAAGGATAACACAGAAAGAGAGAAGAGAGCCGTCAGGAACTTTTGGGCAACAAATATCATCAAAAAATTTCTATATGGAGGAAATACGGTTCCATTCATGAGAGAATCATTAAAAAAATTCTTAAATGTTCCTAAACACAACTCTCTGCTTCTGATTTGTGTGCCTAATTTATTCACTTCCACCTCTTCACTCAAGCTAAGTAGAACAAAACATCACAGCAGGAGTAGGGCAAAAGCTTTTGAATCCCGCTGTGTTTGCTCAAGAAAGCAAGTAAAGCTTTCCTAGTAGGAAACAAAACACCTTTTTGAGCTATTAAGGAAAAATGGCTTTTGCTCTTCAATGCATACAAAAAGCTGTTTTATGCAACTGTTTCAAATATAAAGGTCATTTTGGAAATCAAAATGAACAAATTCGAAAAGTGGTAAATTTGAGTTATTTTATCTTAGTGCTATTTTCACAGCCCTGTGGGACGGTTACCTAAAAACACACATAAAAGAAACACAGAGGCCAAGTAAAATTCATATGAATTTGTTTCACTTGTCTGGCAGTAGTTCTTCCTTTTAGACACATTAACTCTTCCCAGACATACTTTGTTCTGAAAGTAACATAACCATATTAAATCAGTGTCTCTATTGCCTGAAATTCTGGTGAGTTTTTTGTTGGTGTTTTTTTGGCTGGTTGGTTGGGTGGTTGGTTTGATTCAGTTTTGTGGCATTTTGTATTTTAAGTATAGAGTATATCACAAAGATCTTTTCAAGACAAATATCATGGTTCAACAGACATATCCACCCTAAACTCATCGTACTTCATTTCACCTGCTCTCCAATTCTGAATTGGCACCGGTTTGACTAAGAGCAGGTAGCATAAGAGTAACAGGTATAATCATCATTTAACTGCTGTAGACAGTTGAAAACCTACAGGTCTTCAAAATCAGTAGCTAATCACCATGGAACACTGACTAAACACTGAAAAGTCTGAAGCCAAAGTGTCCCACATACAAGAGAAAACACATTTCATCAAGATGGTGAACTATTTATAACAGACATGAAATAGTAAAGGTAAACTTGAAATGTCATATTTTTCTTTCAGATCAATCAAAGATTAAAGTGAACACGTTTAAAGAGACATGACTGTTTGAAATGTTTATGGAGAAAACATTTGCAAGATGATACACAGATTCCAACAAAAATACAGTACGAGTTCAGACACCATGTGGCAAAACAGTGACGAAGTCATTCACAAAGGCATGCACCAGCCCTGTGCTGCTTCCCTTCACCTTGCAGAGAGCAAGAGAGATTCTCTTGGCTTGCTCATAAGCTGTCAGGCCATGCTTATTAAAAGGCATATTTCTTACCCGAAGTTATCAAAATCCCTGGAGGATAACTTGTACCTGTCCTCCCTCCCCATCTCATTCCTTCCTTCCCACTCCTCTCCTCTTTCTCTGCACAGAAGTAATACACAGCCAACTAGACTGTGGTCAGTTATGAATGCATATAAAAATATGTGGCTTTAGTTCTGCATTTGTTTGATCTAGGGGCAAAGACACTGAAAATTGGTGATTTTGACCATTTATGAAAATTGTGTTGTTTTTTGCTAACCTCAAACTTGAATTTGTACCAGAATAGTATTTAATATCTCAGAATTGTGGCCATCAGAACAGGCAATACAGTACCACATGGCACAGTGTGACAAACAGCCTGACTGGTTGTACTTTCTGCACCAGCACAATAGGGTTTAACTCTCTCTTCTTTCTGCAAACTGTTAAGAGAAGCATTTGGCACAAATGTTTAGACAAGCAGGTGAAGATGAAAAAGCCAAAGTTAGCTAGTCCAGCCTTTTGGTCCTTCTACTTTTCCAGAAAGCCGTACACAAAATATTTCTTGAAACCATCTATTTCAAGAAGGAAAAAAACTCAAAAAACCAAAGCCAACATCTTTTGGTACCATGTTCTGCAACTATCAAAGCAAGAACAAACTGTGGACACAGTCCAGTGTCATAAAATAGCACATTACTTGCAGGTTTGAAAGAGAATTTTCTGAACTCCACAAGCAAGGAGATTTCAAATGCATGTAGTAGCATAAAAATAAAAACTCCCACCCTCATATTTCTTGCTTTTTAAATTAAAAAGTGTCTGAGATACATTAGTGAAGTTCTAAGTTCTGTGGATGCCCTCATCATTCTTCAAAAGCTATTAAATGAAAGATCACTTCACTTACAGCTTTCATTAAAACCTGAACTTTTATCATCATCCATGAATGTTAATAACAGTGATGTCAAACTGACTAATTGCTGTGACATTTCTTATTGAAGGTGCTTTACCAAGAACAATAAGAACGACTTGGACAAGTAAGTGTTGCAATTTTCCCAGCACATTCTATTCCTTTTTATAATTTTAATACTTTTTTACCAAAAGCACAAAACACCATCTAGGTTTTCTAGTTTCTGGAAGCCTTGATTATATTTGTGAAATATATAAGGACGATGCAACAAGCATCAAGCAGTTCTTAGCTTTGCCACACTGACTGTGCTGTCCTGACGTGCAGTGCTGACTCTGGTAACACCATATCGATGCAGAAGTGGTTTAAAGGCCACAGCACATTATGTGAAAAGTAGGCAACCTGTTAGGGAAGTCAAATGCTGAATGTGTTCAGGGGTGTGTTGGTAGATACAGTGGGGAGCAGTGAAAAGGTACCAGCTATGCCGTGGGTTCTGCAGTTTCAACAACAGATCCAGAAATGTTTCACATGGAGTAATGGGGCGGGGTTTTTTTAATCCCTACTATTATTTAAAATTGTTGATGAAATAGCCTCCCTGTTGTTTCCAAGTTGTAGGCTACTGGATTCCTGGCATGTTAAAACAGCTCCTGTGTTTGAAGGGCTGCTCTCGGCAGGTACCTCAGCTGGGCTCAGAGCCAGGTACCTTCCTGGGGCCCGGCTCAGAGCCCCCGTGACAGGGAAGTGTTTCGCTGATCACCGACTGTACCGCACTCACACCACCATGGAAACGGGAAGCACTGGTGACTACTTGGAATGACTAGGATTTGATTAAAATATTTTACCTTTTGTGCCTGAGGGAGCTGGAAAACAACAAAACAGAACAAGCAATTATACATTAAATTAATTTGAACAGCTACTTTAGCTGCTGTATTAATAAAAGCATAAACATGATATAAAACAAAGTGTAAAGGAAAGAAACTAGAGGAACTAGGTTTACATGGCCAACTGATTCATCTTATTGAGGCCTTATTAACTGACTTTATGATTTGACAGCTTCTCTACTAGGTATCACAAAAGCACCACGCAATTTATTAAATACTACCACACCAAGAAAGGGATTGTTTTCTCATCAGATATGGTATCACACATGAACTGTGAAGTAGTTCCATCTTCCTGTACACAAATATAATTCAACATAAAGACAGTTTTATTTTTAAATGAAACTGACATTAAGAGAAGATTATCATATTAAAGTAGAAGGTTGTATCCTCCATGACAGAGGAAAGAAAAACAAAATGGGAATAGAAAGTTAGTAACTGCTGCTTATGTAAACAGATTACAATACATGCATACTATACAATAATATATGCATAGAACAATACATTTCTGTGCTATAAACACAGGTATGATTATAGGTGCATATATGCAAATCAAATGCAAGTGTTTGTGCATATATGCATATTTGTACCACACAGATGTTAGACAAGAGTAGCCATACCTGGCTGTGTGCACAGTATTTACTGTAAGCAACAACCCACGTATAAAGGCATTGAGAGCAGGCAGCACACTCCATCACATATAAAAGACCTTATTTATCAAGAGTTGAAAGATGGGTTCTGTTTTCACTTCAGAAAAAAGAAAACCCATTGTAGCAGAGGAAGTCAGAAAACCAAACTGTTACAGGCACAAAACAGTTTTCCCTTTTTCTGAACTCTTCTCCTGTTACTCCATACTTGTGGAGAAATTCACTCACGTAGAAGTTTAGCCTTGTGCTAAGTCCATCTCCTCAGAAAATTTGTTTCTCCAACACAAATTTTTTCTGTAAAGGCATCAGCTGAACACAGAAACAGGCAGGTGAATCGATGCCAAATGCAAAAAGACCTTCAAGGTCTCTAGTGAGCTTCTGACTGACCTTTTGCCCTTCCCCTGAACAAAAACAAATAGAAAAAAAACCAACTTGCACACAGTTGTCTGATAAAAGCTAATAGCCACATGGTATATGTCATGAAAGAGAACTGTCACATGATCTCTAATTCAAAATTATTGGGAGCAAGCAGTCAAAATTTCTCCACTTCCACAACGTAAAATGTAACAAAATTTGTGGCAGGAAGAATTGCCGGAAGTAAAATTCTTTGATCCTAAAACTACAGTGATCCAAATTCAAAATACAGACCATGGTCACATTAAAGTATGACCTATATGTGTTTTTAAAAAAGCCTGTTTTTTTAAAATAAATCACTATATTTAACACTATAAAAGTGTTTCTTCAGAAATTGCAGATATCTGTGAATTGTAAATACATGACCTAAATCCTGTGTAACAGGTTGGAGCAGTTTAAAGCCTTTCTGAAAGTTTAACTACTTGTTAGTTTTTGACTTGGTTAATTAATTTGACTCTGAGAAGTGGAAACCTTTTTTTTTTTTTACATTCAAATAAGAGGAGAAAGTTGTAATATATATA
>VYZQ01025617.1:269-19892 GCA_013400655.1 Mystacornis crossleyi | reverse complement strand
TATATATATTTTTTTTTTAATTTGCCAAATATAATCAGGTACATGTAGTTTGGTCGAGTTTTGCCAAGCGAGGGAGTTATAGTCAGATGGACAGAAGTGAGGATTTCCTATTAAAAACTACCACACAAACTAGATGCTTCACACTTTTGTATGTGATGTGATCCCTATTGCTTTTACTCAGATTATTTTCACAAGCACATTAAAAAGCATTTACAAACTAGAGTTCTGTAAATCTGCTGCTGAATTCAGTTAGTCAATCCAATTTTTAGCCTTTCATAAAATCAAGACTATTTCCGTTCTCTTAAATATTAGTAGTCACAACCCTGATTAAGAATAATAAAGTCAGCAGACGAGACCATCCTGCTTTTTCCTGGGCTGGAATTCTTGACACATTTCACCTAAGTTTAAAAATCCAGGTTCAAGGTCTTTCCTCAATAAAAAACCAAACAATTAAAAAAAAAAACCCTGTCTTTGTTCACATCAGATAAATTTTCATCCTATTGCTGATTTGAAACTTGGCTGTTGCAAAGTACTATATGCCAGCAATTTAGTTTAATATTTGCTACAAATTCCTTTGAAATAAACTGTGGAGTTTTGTCTGACATTACCCCTTCTGGGAGGCCATAGGAAACAAATAATTTTCCTAACAGTAATGGTAATTGTCCTGTGGTGTGACCCTCTAGCGAGAGGTGTAAGAGCGGCCTGTCCGTGTGTAAAAGCCAGCAGGTACCTCTGGTCCCTGTGGTTTGCTCATACCCTGCCAAGAGGCAGCTTTGCAGCAAACTGTGTGATCTTTCCCTGGCCCCCAGCGCTGCAGGGATTTCTGTTCTACCCCCACCCCTGGTAAACTCTGCCCTTTTGGTGCTTTTATTCAGCTCCAGCCATGCCAAAGTGCCTCCTTTTCCTATTTGTTTTCCATTAGTGTCTCTTCCCCCCTCGGGTGCTTGTCCCTAAACAATACACACGACAGTGCATAGATCTGGTTTACTTGCTCCAAGTTTGCCATCTGGGTATAGCAGTCTGTGTTAAAATTACTGTGGCTGAAGTGCCAGGAGGACGCCTGGCCATTTTCTGGCTCCTGGCTGATCCAGGTGTGGGCCAGGAGGAGAGCTCCGAAGGAAACTGGACCTTGTTCCACAAAACCGCTCAGGAAGAGAACTTCGCTGCACTACCAGGTACAGCAGGGACGGGGGCCTGCAAGCACCAGGGGAAACCTAAAAGGAGTTTCTGGTGTAGAAAAGCAGTCTTAGGGATGTTGATGAAATTATGCACATTTTGCTGCAACCTAAAAAAAGTTCTTAGATTAAAGGGGAAGATAAAAGCATGGAGCCTTGCAAGAACACAGGTAAGAAAAGGTAGTGGGATTTGTTTTCAAACTCTTTTTAACCAGAAAACAAACAAACAAACAAACAATTTTTTACTAAACACATTTTCTTATTCTACTTTGTACTTTAAAAAATTATTCTCAGAAACTGCAGGCCCCCTGAGGTTCACAATATGCTTGATGCCAGTAAGACATGTTGAGAATTCCACTTCTGAATTCAGGTCAACTTGGGGTCCCATCACGCAATGTAACACAGAATAAATAACTGCAGGAGGTTTTTCAGTACTGTTGTTGCACACAGTGTCATGCTTTCCACATTTGCAAATAATCTAGTATTGTTTTGAGCCCTTCACGGAAATGTGTTTGGTATTACCAGAAAAAGAAAAATTAGACACTACTGACGTGGTAAAAAACCCCAAGACAGGCAAAGGGATCCAACATCAAGTACTTTGCACTATTTTTTGGATCAGATACCTGTGAGACCAGTATGACTGAACCAAACAAAACCCCAGAGATCTGGAATACTGTCATTAGAAGCAGAAGGAATAAATTATAGGACCAGTAGTTCTGATAAGTACCTCATAAAATTCTATCTCCTTTCACCCTTATCAAAATAAGTTCATAAAGACTGATTTTGTAAATGATGTCATGATAATTGAAAAGAAAAAGGTCATGCACTGTTAAAATACTTTATAGCTGTTTCAAATTTATTCAAAATATTATGTAGCTGCATCTGCTAGATTTCCAAGAAACCAAGTTTAGAAGTTTTAAAGGAAAACATAGTAAAATTATAGACTAATTGTTCTGTTGGATCAGAATTCAACCCTATGTTTGTTTGAAGAATAGCAAAAAAAAGTCATCTGCAAGAGTAAATTATACTCAGTTGTTTCTCACTATATCAAAACCCATGGCTTCTATTACTAAAGAAACAAAAATAACATTTATAATATTAACTTTCCACTTCTATTTTTACCTATGAGTGATTTCATGGAGTTATTGTAATAAAAAGTATACTATTGCAATTTACTTACGTTAAAACATTAAAAAAAAAAAAAAGAAAAACTCTTATTTTACATTCACTGACCTCATTTCCACAGTCCTCTTCCCTTGCCAAGCTTTTAAAAGTCACCAGTCACAGAAAAACAGCCCTACTGACTTGACTGGTCCAAAATCAGATACGATACAAATCAGTAGAAAGTAACTGCAAACACGTCAGTAAATAATCAGCAAGTCTGGATATTGTTTTGATAGTACAGACATTTCTATAAATATTTTCTGAACTACACTAAATGTAACCTTAATGCATTGCTAAATTCATGGTGTTTTTAATGTTCAGAGTCATCCCATCCGTGTCACATACTGACTCTTTATTTGACATTGGGTGTATGGATTATAACTTTTACTTTTCAAAAGCACATTTTCAGGAACATATGAAATGCTGAACATGGCAAACATGTAGAAAATGCAAAGCATTTCATACGTTGCTAGCAGGTTTCCTCAGCTCTTCCCATAAATAGCAAAAACCTGGGAAAAAATAGAAAGCATATTCCAATTCTCAGTTTTGAGCAGAAAATGTAAACTTTCTTCTTTACAATCTACTTACTCAGTTGCTATAAGATACAGCATTTAAATATTATGATTTTGACAATTTTTCTTTTGCAATCTATGCGCTTATTCCCCCCCATCTAAGTACTACAGGCATCATAGAAAATTATATGCTCACACGGAGGAAGAAATAAAATTCAGCCTCCTACCGGGATGTTCCTGTCATTAAGATTTCAGTATAAATATTAAAAGAGTCACATTAACCTGCTCACTAGAACGACATCTCTAAGGAAACGCACTTGATTTTTCAAGGGATTTAACACCAAATCCTTCATTGTTCACATAACTGTTTTACTGTGCTACCACGTATTTCTCAGTAACTACAGCATTTTAGGCAAGGATAGATTGTGCTCTGCATGCAAAGTACATCCATCAGAGGAAATTTAAATGTTGCCATGGAGAAGAGAGTTGTAAAACATAGATGAAAATTACAATTCTAGTTCTCTCTTTAAAAAGACTTCCTATAGATGACAGAAAAGAAAGAAGTTAGCTCCTGTGAAATATGAAAAAGAGAACACACGGGAGCTGTAAAGGCATCGGATTGGAATTAAGGAAAAAAAATTACATATACTTAAGAACTTTGTAATAAAATGGCTCCACTCTGAAGATTTGACACATTTTCTAAAATACATTAACTGCTTATTAATGCAAATGACTGAAGAATTCCTAAAGAAGCCTAGTAGTCTTGTTTTTAAAATGAGAATCAGCACAAAAAAGGATCTAAATATTCTCACTTTTTAAAACAGTTATTTAAGTCAATGTGTCTACATCTGCCCTCTGAACTTCATGCGGAAATTAACAGAAAAGAAATCCATACTCATATATTCTGTGAGTCTGTACCTGTGATTCTTTTATTTGTATAAACAAACTGTTCTCCCTTTATAATGAATACAAAATATTTACAGGAAAGATTGCACTTAAATGAATCCAAGTGATTACTTTAAATGCAAAGTTTGGTTGAAAACTTTATTAATAAATATTTTTTAAAGAATTATGTTAATTGTAAGGATCAGCCACATGATTACAAATCAAAGTAGCAGAATCAATTAATAGATCAGACTCTTCATGAGCATTCCACACACCATGATCAAAATTTTGGCCTCATGCTTGTGTGTAAAGGGAGCAAGTCCTATTTTCATTATTACACCATTAACTAAATACTTCTAAGTGAGAAATATCTGTCCATAGTTAATTCTGCTAATATATGTAAACATATATTCTGTATAAATATTGCTATATTTCCCTATATAAATTATTGGTACAACTGTTCTCTTATCTGCTATATTGCAGATATTTCCTTCCTAATAAAAAACTGGACAAACATGCATGGAATTAGAATATTCTTCTAAATATTGACAACTCCAAACAAAACTAATCGTTGTAAGATACACATCACAGATACTAAGGGATACAATTTATATTAAAATTAGAATATCTAGTCTTTTTATCTCTTACAAAAAAAGGAAAGGGAGGAAGAGAAGGAAGGAAAAAAAAGAATCAACCTGAGAAGATAGGTGCATATACATACACACATTCATTTGTTCATCTATTCTCACATAAAGACCCTTCCACATCTGGGCAAAGGACAGGTTCTTTGACGGTCCTAGAAACAAAAAATTATTTCTTGATGGTAAATCCTCTTAGGACCCAGTCACACATCCTCCTGCTCTCACAGTAAAATGGACACTGGCCTCAAAGCCGACCCAAACAAGAGCATCACCATAACTGTGGGAGTCAATGAGGATCCTGCAGTGAGTTTAGTGGGGTCTTGATCTTGCACTATATTAAATCTTACTTGCTCTACATATCAATAAAACACCAACATCTAAACATAACTCCTTTCTGAAGATAGATGAAAGTGTATTTGATCTAATGAACATGTAAAGCAAGCCAGAATATCTTCTAAAAATCAGATTTACTAATTGTGTTTGTAATTTCTAGCATGTTACTCTGATAGTATTAAGTGGGATTGTACTTCTAAAAGAGATGTGTTGTTCTGTAGTCTGTTTTGCAATCATCCAACACAGTCTAGGAAGGGAAAGGCTATAAGAACGTGTGTAGTTGAATTATCCCAAGCCATTGGGTTTTCTCCATTTTTTGCTCACAGAGTAGTACCGTTTCTTCTGTGTGTCCAGAGCACTGCTCAGCCAGAAGCAGTGGAAGGTGTATCAAGGCTCATTTTCCATTCCATTGCTCTCTGTCCCTTTCCCCTACTGTCCCAAACAATCTGTGCCTTTTAAGGCTCTTAGAAACCCAAGATCATCTCTGCTTTGCTGTCGTGGGTGTTCACAGCCTCACAGGAATGAAGGTTTCTACCATGACAAGAGGTTTTTATGACTTTGAAATTTTGAATCAAGTACAATTCACACCAGAAATTCAGGTTTACCTCATGGATGTTGCATTTAATAAAGAAGCATCCTTTGCTGACATTTTCATGCATACAGCACCATTTCAAGTTCACAGCATTTTGGACTATGACCACAAAATGTGCAGTGAAGAAACAGACAGGAAGTTACTTATAGCAAGCAGTTTTCTGTAGAAGTAAACATTTTCTTGTTTGCAGGGGACACTATTTAAAGATATGAAGACAAAACTGACCCATTTTAAAGATCACACATAATTTTGCATCAAGAATTCAGGGTTAATAGGAAAAATATATGTATTCTGTAAAAAAAACTGCCCTGACATCAGTGGACTGACAGAACTTACTACAATATTTTGTAATATTGTGTTCAATTTTCCATTGTGTTCATTTCCATTGTGTTCATTTAAACTTCTTATTGTGGCAGTTGTTGATTTTTTTTTTTATTTTATGATTAAATCAATGAACTTGTAATTGAAATAAAACAAGCTTTGGCTACTACCAGGACAAAACAAGGCACCTGCAAAACTACTGTGAAATGTTTAGCACATAACACACGAGGAAAAATAGAACAATAATTGACTGGCTTCAAATGTCTGAAATTCACCATACAAGAACATGACCAGAAGAGTCAGGCATAGGGAAAAAATCATCACTGAGACACTCATGAATAAGACTGTGTCTACAATTAAAGTAATTATCTGCTTTTGATAACTAGAGGACTAAATTGATCTTGTAAGAAATGAATCTGTGCTGCAAAAGATTCTAGGAATATCAAAGCAAAGGAAAATGGAGCTGGGTTTGGAGGAGGAGAGATTGTAATTAATGGGACTTACTCCTTCTCTTATTTGCTTCAAAACAAGTCCTTCCAAAAATATTTTTAAATTAACTAGTTGATTCTAGAAGTTTGATGCAAAGACTGGACTGGAACCATCTATTAGAACTAAAATACTGGACATTTTTGGAGGCAACAATCTACTTAGCTGCCTAATACATTCAAAATAATTATTGCATTTTATTGGGGGTTTTTTCTCGCTCATTAATTGCTTCTGAATGAGCAGAACTTTTGTACAGATTTTGTATTTAGCTATCACAAAACCCCTTGAAGGCAATGTCAGTAAGCAATGGCCCAGAACTGCTCTGTAAGGAGCGGGAGGCTCGAGGGCAGAACGAGATAGACACCATACGCTCATAGGATCATTTGAGCTGATAAACAACAGGAGATGATTTCAAAGGAAGAAAGGCTGCACAAAAATGTTAGGATCATTTCATTTGCTGAGAAGAAGAAATCCACAGATATGATAATAGATCAAGGGCACCAAAAACCAGCAGGAAAGGAAGCTTCTGCACAACAATTAAATAAAAAGCTTCAAATCTTTCAAAAAGCTTCATTCCCTTTCAAAGACAATCACCTTTTCTCTTTTTTATCAATTTGCCTTTGAAAGGGACAAATACTGATGAGACCATCTTAAGACATATCTGTAAAAGTTCAGCTGAAGAATAAAGAAAAAGAAGGAACAAATTATGTGCAAAAACAGTGCATAAAAATACTACATGAAGCCCAGGCACTGAGCTCAGGTTGATGTTTAAAAACTCTGTTCTGCTCTCTTAAGGAAGAGGGATACTCCCTGAAACCAGGAACAAATCTCCATTAAAAATTTTGTCCAGGTTTTGTATAAAAATTTGAAAATCAAATGCCCAATATGGGTTTGTGAAGAGGTGCCCCCTGTGGGGGAGACGGGCACAGGTGGACGCTTGGCGTGGCACAGGGTTTCCCTTTTCCTGCTCCATGGTCATATGTACCCAAAATCCTGTCCCCTCTTGGTCACTTTGAATGCAGCCCGTGCAGAACCTGTACTTGGGGGGTGTTCAGGGGCCTCTCGGGCAGTTGCTCTGGGGCAGATTTCCTTGGGAGCACTCGTTGTGGGAGTCCATGCCAGGCTCCAGCCGTGTGCGGCTGGGAGGAATAACATCTGCAAACATCTATCAAATATCGTCTCCTTAATTCTTCCACGGGCCAAGGCTGCCTCCAGGGATGGTTGCAGGAAAACCGCACTGCAACAGGTTTGGAAATAAATTAACATTATGTTAAAACACTATGCTGTATTAGCGAGGTAACCACCACGTGGTTTCCGAATTAGGAATATGTGATTTCAGGTTCACGTGCCTAAGCAAAGCAACTGATTTTATTACCTAAAGATATGTACAAGATCAGAAGGCAGTTTTAAGTCTCTAACTGTTGAAAGCATTATTTTTAAACCCTATGATAAAACAAAGAATTAATTAAAAAACACAAATCTTAGAAAACTCCCTCATTTAACATTGTGAAATCTCATAGTTGGATAATCTCCTAATCTAAAAATAGATTCTTTTTTCTATAAAATTTTTCTATCACTCTGTGGGGAGGTTGGTACCACAGATGTGGCTAGTGCTGCCATTATAAATGACAAAATGGCATCACCGATGCTGCATCCTGTTCCCTAGCTGGGTTTGGAGGACCACATTCTGTCTTCGTACCCTTCTAATAAGCACGTAGCTAATGCATCTCACCATTCTAGTTTCACACTGAGATTTTATAGCCACACTTTATTGAAACAGGCATGGAGCATTTTATGGACTCTTCACACTGCAGGATGAATTCATCAGGTTCTATAAAGATTCACTCACTCTGTAGAAAGAGCTACAATTTTCTTGCTGTTTTATTTTGGAAGAAGCTTTTTGTTGTTACTCTGCACATCTTGAAAGTTCAAAGCTTCCCAAAGGCCCATGTGACCTGATGGCCAATAATAAGGCTCTGATTTGTTGGAAGATCACAAATCTGAGAGCATTTCTAGATGATCTAAGTTGCATTCAAATGTGCGGTTTTTCATTTTTTAATGCACTGCACGTGAAATCTAGTTCAAGGAAAGGGTTTCGGCCCAAGACAAAGTTACCCATCACCTTCTCCACTCTTCTCCCTTATTGCATTATCCAACAAGTCAAGAAAACCTTACTCCTACTTCACTACAAGAACTCACTAGAAAAGGTCTCAAAATTCTTTCACCTGTCTCAGAACTAGAGCTGTTTGCAGACACTAGGTAGTTTTAAGACATACTAGAACCTAAAATGGGATAATTACCATCATTTTGAAGTACATGGCAAAAATTTCATGAACATAAACCCCCTGATTATTGCAAAAGCAGATTTCACTCTATCTTCATTTTCTTAAACTAAACTGTAACACAGAAAGGACAAGTGAAAGAGGCAAGGAAGATTAAACTTGTTTTTCCTATAAAGACAATTTGTTGTTCACTGTAACTCAAATTTCTGAGGTTTTAAGGCTTTAATGCAAAATGTTAGAAAGTTCCCTCAGTCAACAGAAGTATAATCCAAGCACCTTAAACTGAGATTTTTTTTTTTAACTGACACAATTAATATGTATTCTGGTTTACATCAGTGTAACTCCAGACAAATAAGTAGAGATACTACTGATTTACTTGGGAGCAAAATAAGGAATGTAACCCATATGGAATACAAGCATATAGCTGACTTAGGTAGTTTACTTTTACTTTCTTTAGCCAGTTTTCTGGAATAAACCTGTCCACATAGAAATCTGAGGCCTTTATTACTCTTCAGAGTTCATTGGCTGCAACAGAACAAAAAGACACTAGAAAGCTCTGTAAGTTGTGCTAGTTTTTGGTATTAGTATACACTTGCTAATGTGTAGGATGTCGTAGTATTTATTACACTAAATAAAAAGTAGTGTACTAAAAAAGAAAAATTCTATTCTGTGAAAGAAGTCCTTAAATGCAAAGTAGAGTTCTTGTGGCAACTCTTACAGAGAGCCCTTGCACATTTTAATGATTTTCTTAGACCTAGGAAATATAAACTAATATTCAGGGTGAATAGATTTTCCTCCCTCAAAAAAGCTGACATCAGGGCAGGTGAAATGGCTGTTATGAATTGCAGAGAAAATATTCCAGAGAAAATACGTAAGAGTTCTAAACTTTCTCCTGATGGTACTGAGGTTGCTGAAGATCATTTACCAACAGGATAGATCATCTTTAAACTAATCTTTCATGGAAATGCCTGCTTGGAAAGATCTGATCTGACAAAATACAGTGGTGTGGACCAAGGCCAAATAACTTCTTGTTGAGCTACAAGAACATCAGTAAGAAACATCCTGTTATTCCTTGTAGAATAGAGTATATTTCCAAATAATTTCTCTGCAAATTACTAACTTCAAAGAAAATATTAGTCATAATCGCTGTGTTAAACATGAACTTTAACATTTATACTTATTGTGCATGACTGAGTTGTATGTGAAAACTCCTGATTATACAAAAAGAAGAGCTATAAATAACTAAAGACTTCCATATCTGCAGAACAATAGAAAAAAGAGAAGATCATTTCCTTTTATTCTCTGTTCTTCTCCTTTTTGCACTGAATTCTGCCACTGCAGCAAAGCTAATAGTACCAATAATTTAATAAGTCTTTCTTATTATTGCAGGATTTTACTCCAGCGGTGCAGATAAATTACATTTCATCTTCATTGACCTCGTTCTTCCAGAAAGTCAAAGAATGATAACTATGAGATCAAAGGATGGGATTTAGTACGTTATACTAAATTCATTGCTTTCCTACATTATCATTTACCTTAAAAAATCTGTTATGTGAAAACTAAAGACAAAACATACTGGAAAAAGGTAATATATCTGACAAAATACCTACAATTTCCTTATAATTAACTCAATTTCACTCAGAATAGAGGCAGTGAGATCAAAAATGGACAGTTATCAATTGTGAATGTCTTTAAGTACATATTTCCACTCAGGATAGACCTGTCCTCCTAAATGCTGGATTCACCATAGCACGTACGGATGTAGAAACAAATTTTTCTCTAGTAAGTGACTTGCCACCTTTTGATCTTATTTCTGTGTCACAAAAAACCCAGAAAATTCCCTGTGAAACAAGGTGAAAATGAAAAGCATTTTCTGTCCTCTTAGTCAAAGGCACTGTTAGTCCCTGGCAGATCCCAGCTGGAAATGCTCCCAAGCTGCTCTATCTCTAGTGTGCAGGTGGCTGCAAATGGGACCAGTACCCTTTTGGTATGAATATGCCTGTTAATCAAATTCAACAGCAGAGCAATTCTTTCTAATTTGTACACAGTTACTGGTGAGAGAACATCCAGCAGGTGAAACTTACTGACATTTGTAATCCTGCAGCTTCTTTTTCAAGTACATCCAATCAGTTTTCAAATCAGAAGCCAGTTTCAATCACTTACCTGCAGTTCTGGCTAACCAGGGAGGACTCAGTTGACTGGAAGTTACAAAATATGACACCCCTCTAGAACAAGGGTCACTGAGGGAAAGCCTTGGGCCCTGTTTCCCACAGCATTCTCCTGGGGAATCTGGCTGCTCATGGCTTGGACAGGTGCCCTGTTTGCTGGGTGAAAAACTGCCTGGATGGCTGGGCCCGGAGTGTGGTGGGGCATGGAGTTACATCCAGCTGGCCACTAGTGGTGTTTCCCTAGGATCAGTACTGGGGCCAGTCTTGCTTAATGTCTTTATCAGTGCTGTGGGTGAGGGGATTGAGGGCACCCTCAGTCAGTCTGCAGGGGAAACCAGGTTGGGTGGGAGTTGTTTGATCTGCTGGAGGGTAGGAAGGCTCTGCAGAGGGATCTGGGCAGGCTGGACTGACGGGCTGAGGCCAATTGTGTGAAGTTCAACAAGGTAAAGTGCTGATTCCTGCACTTGGGCCACAAAAACCCCACGTGACACTCCAGGCTTGGGGCAGAAGGGCTAGAAAGCTGCCCAGTGGAAAAGGACATCAGGGTGTTGGTCAAAAGTAGCTGAACATGTGCCCAGGTGGCCAAGAAAGCCAGTGGCATTCCGGCTGTATCAGCAATAGTGTGGCCAGCAGGACCAGGGCCTGACTGCCCCCCACCGTACTGGGCACTTGTGGTGCCACACCTCAAATCCTGGGTTCAGTTTTGGGCCCCTCACTACACAAGAGACATTGGGGAGCTGGAGTGTGTCCAGAGAAGGGCAACAGATCTGGGGAAGGCACTGGAGCACAAGTCTCCTTGGGAGTAGCTGGGGTGTTTAGCCTGGAGAAAAGGAGGCTCAGAGGGGAACTTCGGGCTCTACAACACCTGAAAGGAGATTGTAGCCAGGTGGGAGTCAGTCTCTTCTCCCAGGTAAGAAGTAAAAGAACAAGGGGAAATGGCCTCAAGTTGTACCTGAGAAGGTTTACATTGGATATTCAGGAAAATTTCTTCCTAATAGAATTCCATGAAATCAAGTTTAACCAGACACAAGCAAGAGCTCCATGATGCTTGAGACCTAGACAGTTATGTGGGAAATCTGTAGAAGTGGACACTGCAGTTTGAAAGACCAGTAAGCAATTATTGCATTGACCTACCCTGTCTTACTAAGTCCTTTCACTCTCTGCCCTTTCTAAGCAACTGGTGATTCTTACCTATTACTTTAAAAGTAAATTATATGAGGAAGGAATCGTTATTTAATCCTGTAATCATCCATCATCTACCGCAGTAGGACTTTAGTGATTTATTAAAATTGGCAGGTCATGATAATATCAGCAATGGTTGGCAGCAAAATTGGAGCTGAAGTCAGTGATATGAAGAAGGAGAAAATCCACATTAAAACAATTAGTACAACTTAAAAACAATAAAAGACGGTGTGGGTAGTCACAGCATTCTGCAGGAAAGGAAGTGGAAAGAGAAGATAATTACATTGTACAAGAACAAGCTGATATGATTATTGGGAAACAAAGTTGTTTTGGAAAAAATCATGATCAAGGATGACAATTTCTTCAACTGTAATTTAATTTAAACATCAGAACATGTAGTGAATGAAGATATGGAAGAAGGCTCGACAGGTGTCAAAGCACTTAGACATGGTACAACTTCCTTGTTCTCACTGGAAGTATTATTTAAAATAAAAAACTAAATAATAAAATAATCCTTTATCAAATGCTGAGAATATTTCAAAAAGAGATGAGATTTTACTTTGTTTAAAGCAATATTTCTGTAGAAACGAATCTGATTCAAAATTAAATATTTAATCTCTCTTTCATCCAGTGATAAAAGATGACAGAGACCAAGGTCAAACTGCAGTTACCCTATCATATAAAATAGTAAAATACTAAAAAAGAGAATATTTAAGCATTATATAGCTAAAACCCGAGATGTAACACTCCTCTGATTTCCCATCAATGGTTTAACCTAATGCTTGTCTTATTTGCACCACACTGGGAGCAGAGCTGCTTAAGACCCAGCTTTGCTGTGGCATTACAGCTGCTCGNAGTGCTGTGGGTGAGGGGATTGAGGGCACCCTCAGTCAGTCTGCAGGGGAAACCAGGTTGGGTGGGAGTTGTTTGATCTGCTGGAGGGTAGGAAGGCTCTGCAGAAGGATCTGGGCAGGCTGGACTGACGGGCTGAGGCCAATTGTGTGAAGTTCAACAAGGTAAAGTGCTGATTCCTGCACTTGGGCCACAAAAACCCCACGTGACACTCCAGGCTTGGGGCAGAAGGGCTAGAAAGCTGCCCAGTGGAAAAGGACATCAGGGTGTTGGTCAAAAGTAGCTGNTTAAAAGTAAATTATATGAGGAAGGAATCGTTATTTAATCCTGTAATCATCCATCATCTACCGCAGTAGGACTTTAGTGATTTATTAAAATTGGCAGGTCATGATAATATCAGCAATGGTTGGCAGCAAAATTGGAGCTGAAGTCAGTGATATGAAGAAGGAGAAAATCCACATTAAAACAATTAGTACAACTTAAAAACAATAAAAGACGGTGTGGGTAGTCACAGCATTCTGCAGGAAAGGAAGTGGAAAGAGAAGATAATTACATTGTACAAGAACAAGCTGATATGATTATTGGGAAACAAAGTTGTTTTGGAAAAAATCATGATCAAGGATGACAATTTCTTCAACTGTAATTTAATTTAAACATCAGAACATGTAGTGAATGAAGATATGGAAGAAGGCTCGACAGGTGTCAAAGCACTTAGACATGGTACAACTTCCTTGTTCTCACTGGAAGTATTATTTAAAATAAAAAACTAAATAATAAAATAATCCTTTATCAAATGCTGAGAATATTTCAAAAAGAGATGAGATTTTACTTTGTTTAAAGCAATATTTCTGTAGAAACGAATCTGATTCAAAATTAAATATTTAATCTCTCTTTCATCCAGTGATAAAAGATGACAGAGACCAAGGTCAAACTGCAGTTACCCTATCATATAAAATAGTAAAATACTAAAAAAGAGAATATTTAAGCATTATATAGCTAAAACCCGAGATGTAACACTCCTCTGATTTCCCATCAATGGTTTAACCTAATGCTTGTCTTATTTGCACCACACTGGGAGCAGAGCTGCTTAAGACCAAGCTTTGCTGTGGCATTACAGCTGCTCGCTGATGTTTCAGGAAGAAGATAAAAATAAAAGCCTCCAAGTGCAAAGAGCTGTAAAATGCATTTAAAGACATCAACTGCATATCTCAAAGTTTGAAGAAGAACAATTTGCATTCTGCATTTCTCATGTAAATGTACGCTACGAAAAATAATTATAATAGTAATCCGATTCAATGGAAATAAAGTAGTGTAATATTTATAGTCTGTGCCAGAGTTATAATGACTGTGGGGCGAGAAGTGAAGTGTCTCAGCATGTTCCACATGTTTTTAACACTGTTTCTAAAGGCTCTGGAGGCTATTAAATTTAATGAACCCATCTGCTATGAAATAGAGGTCCAAACATAATCAGTTTTCTCAGTGCCATATAATACAGATGGCATTCCATGTTCCACATCCCCAGCAGGAAATTTTATGTTCCTCTTTAAGTGTAGGACTTTTGTTTTGGTTTTGATGTTTTAAACATCTTTTTGATGTATCACATATAGTATTTTACAGTGTAAATGCCATATAGAGCAATGCACATGAAAAGTGTTAATTCATTAAACTAAGTATTGCTATTTCCTTGCAACAGTTTTTCTGTGACTTTGACAACTAGCAATTAGCTCTCTGTACTAATATTCTTTCCTTAATGCAATCACTGAAAATTGCCCTAATACTGTAAGTTCCAGCATTAGCAGTGGAGGAAAACAAACATGTAATTTATCAAAAGAAGCAGTTTCCTCCAAAAAGCTGGAAGAGACACATTCTTCCATGCATACACATGCAGAGGTGCTCCCTATGATGAAACCCTATTTGCACGTACTGTGTTTGCATGGAACAATGCACTAATCATTCTTATTTTAAGTATCCATTTCACCATTAGGTCCTTATGGGCTTTATTTTCCTGTTCATGCCTCAATTTTGATTTCAGGAGTCTCGATTTGTGTGTTTTATTGGGACACACTGCACCCAGACTCTTGTCTTCGTGTGTGAATGTGGGATCTAAGCACAAATCTACATGGCACGACATTCCCTGCACTGATGAGCACCCTGCTGCTGAGCAGGAGTAAATCAGATGTGCGTTTTCTGACACAAAACAACAATATCCATTGTTGTTTTGAGCTGCATCTGAAAGACAATCAGAGTGCATGAATTCTATTCAGTTCAGCAGTTCATTCATCGACTATCTCCAGCACTCGGTGTGTTTTGACAGTTGCCACATCTTACTGAATTTGAAACAGTTTCAGGTGTTTTATGATAATTCGTTTATTCTAGATCCAGCAGTAAAACAAACAGATTAGAATTGTTTGGGAGAAAATGAGAGTGCTTAATTACAGCAACTGAAAATTTTGGGCCACGGAACTCATAAAAACCTTTGCTCAAATGCTTTCTTCTCTACGAGACTGTCAGTGAAGATTTCCACAGACAGTGCACTAATCGTCAGCATAAAGGGATGTGGCACCTACCTATAAAGGTGTGCATAACCCGTGTTTGCAGTGTGCACGAGTGGCTGCGCTGATCAGCACTGTCAGCGGCTCGAGCACTGTCCCAGATCTGCGAGGTCCCAGTGCAGGCACGTCAGACTGTCACTGCTGCAGCTCTGGACTGCAGTCGTGCTCCCACGGGAGCTTCAAGGTGAAATGGTCAGAACTGCTGTACTCTTCCAGGGAAATGAATGCAAACGGAAGTGCGGATACAAAGGCATTCCCTGGGCTACTTTCTGCTTTTCTCCCGTATCAGAGCCTTCAAAAGACCACTGAGATCTGTGGGAGACAAAGCAGAGCTTGCAGAAGCTTATTTTATGAACGAGCCTACCTGATGGAAGGCCCGATATCCATGCACGGGATTTTCATTCCCTAACCCAATTCACTCAAATGTCAAAGCAAGAAAAGGAAATTCCCATGGGAACCTCAGAGGCAGTTGGAGGTGATGACATTCTCTGATAAAGAGTTGTAAGTTCTTAGAGATTAGGAGATGCTGGCCACAAAGGTAAGGTTAGAGCATGTAACCAAATCCAAAGTGGATTGGAAAAAGAAGGAACACAGATTTCTAGTTCTTGGTGTATTTAAAAAAAAAAAAATTACTGCGTGTAAATTTTCTTAGCTTCTGATTAATGACACTTGCTGACTTTCAGTTCTGCAGTGATTACCAGTATTTACTTACTTTAGGTGTATGTGAACATTCTGAACACAATTATGCATTTTAATGCCTACCAGTACTACAATCTAGAAGTTACGTTTTTGAAATAGAGGCCCAGGGAACATTTTACTGTGATAGAAATGCTAAATATAGCCACTTATTATAATAGCACAATTAACTTGTGCCACCAAAAGTATTTAAAGATATCTCTGGGAATAGAACTAGTGGAAATGGGGTACTATTTTATTTTTGTTACTTCATAAAAGCTCTTCTGTGCATTGAACACAAAGAAAACTGTGTGAATGGAAGAAGCACTAAATAGCATTTTAATACCTCACCAGAAAGTCCTGAATAGAAAAATATGCCAGTGTAACAGCTTTCAGTCTGGAGGACCTTCTGTTATAATTCTATCCATTTTGTATGTATAAAATATACATATTACCTCTCTGGAACTGATTCATAATTCTCCTCTGTCAGAAGAACTGTGTCCTAGAATTTAAATTTTCATACACAAAACATTTGGAATGATGCGACAACAGAGAGGCATGAGCTTCCTATAATTCCTGCTGAATTTCTGCAAAGAAACTGGATCAAAGTAAAAGGTATGTCTATGTAGTACTTGGGGTTTTTTGTTGTTTTTTGTTTGTTTGGTTGTTTTTTTAAGGATGAAAATGAATAAATTGAATATTTTTATTATATATGTAATAATGTCCTTGTAAGACCCACCCTAAACATTTCAGAAAGAGCTATTAAAGGCTTTACTTCAGTGGAGCTATCTCAATTTAGTGCCCCGTAAGGAGAAAAAAGGCTCTTGGACAGGTTGCCTTCCTAGGACATCATCAGCCTCTTTATCAGAAAATACTTCCAAAAAATACCTCCCTCAAAAAAAGAAAGAAATGAGGAAAGCTATGTGTATAAACACATATATAGAACAGCACGAATTGAACTAGAATTGAACTAAAATCCATAACGGAATGTACGTCTGTGACAGTGTGGGCACAATGCAAATGAAGGATCAACATACGGTTCTCTAACACAGAAGAAAATTACCAAGAGCAAAAGCACTCACCATTCATGTTATGACGAATCATGACCTGTAATGACTCAGAACACTGCTGTTTTAAAGGAACTCTTAAATTCTTGAGCATCAGACAGTCATCTCAAAATATTCAGTGAAACCATAATTTGCTCTTTTTAAGCAAAGAACTCCTCTGATTGGAAACTGAACAGAGCCAAGGTGGTAATGTTTGCCTGAATGTGCTCACAGCTTGAGACCAACAGCCTGGAGGAGAGGAACTCAACGGTACATCAGATCCAGATGATATATTCAGGTACACTTATGAGGAACAAATTCCAGCAGGAAGAGCCAACAAAGGTCCAAGTAGGTCAAATTGGACACACCAATAAAAAACCTCTCAATCTCAAGCTTTTAAACAGAGGGAACACAGGTGCCAGACCAGTCTTTTTTTATTTCCTAATGGGAAAAAAAAGCAATGTTTCATCACATTCCAAATGTGACCATAAGAATGAGATAAAGGCTTCTGTGGTCTACGGATGATAATCCACAATACCAAGAGATGTCCTCTATGCATTGCTGCACTTTAATATTCTGATGCCTAGCCTGTATTCCTTTTCATTCCAAAATATTCACTTTTATTGACTTGCTATAGATTCACACATAGTGAAAAGTTGTTGACTACTTTAAAACTGTTTCTTCCCTGAAATACTATGATAGTTCTAGAATTCTTTTCTGCTCACATTTGAAAGCTGTCACTTAGAAATCTCTTTTTTTTTTAAGCCTCCATTAAGTTATTTTACTTTCTGAAGCATTACATGCTTGTGTACCTTAGCAACGTTGAAGGAGTGATATCAGATCCAAACGTGACCCATTTTTGAGCAGAAAAGTTACACTGAGACTGCTCTGCTGCAGTGATGTTCAGACCTCACTGTCTAGGGCCCACGTATCCCATCTGCAACCTTTGGAGCTGTTCCTACAGCCTCTCTGGGCTGTACAGCTGAACAGGAACAGGCACCAAGGCAATTTCTTCTCCTATTAAACTCCCCAATTAAGAATATTCTACCTGGCCCCTCAGTCTTGATAGCCCAAACACCCTCTCTCAAATTCCACAGATTCAACAAAGCTCACCCACTTGTAGTATGAATCAAACTGCTGAGCAGAGAAGTAAAAATGGAAAAGAGAACAAGTCTAAGGAAAGGTGGAGAGGTTGGAATCAGAGGACTCTGAATCAGAAGACAGGAGGCTGGCAGGTGTATATCACATACTTCAATTCCAATATTTTAGCCTGAAGGTACTGGCAGCACTTAAGCTACTGGATTATTACAGGAGTAGCATTCCCAGCTATTGTTGAGCTGAGTTTAGAATTAGCCCAAGATAAACCTCTATCACTGTTTCCCAAGTGAATGCCTAAACCAAGTCCAGTCACTCACAGACCTAAATTCAGATTATTTCAGAAATCTGTTGTTCCTCCGGCAGCCAGCGACGCTTCTTAAGATTGCATCATTCCTGTGTCAAAAATCCTGGTTTTGAAAGAAATGAGGCTTTACACAGTGATAATAACCTTTCCAACATGAAATCCTGGGTTTAAAGGAAATACAAAGAATTTTCTGATGAAGGGTAAAAGAAATGACCATAGGAGCTGACTGGTTACCACTTCAGAAAGACAGGAAACACTGGGGAGAGAAAAAAGTCTAGGAACAGGGAAAAGGGAAGCAAGGAGTCACCAGAGAGGCCTTGTCTCAGTTGCTTTACATCATCTATTAATCCTGAGAGTGCCAAAGGACACCCAGCCCTGACACACATTCAGGTCGTTCCACCTCATGTTTTCTGCATATGACATTTGGCCAGAGATTTCTACTTCTATAAAGGCCGTACTTTTTCTAATGGTATGTGAAGCTCCTCAGGAGTGCCAAAGCCACGTTGAAGAGGCAGTTGTATGAACATTTTGCAGACATCCTCTTACAGGAAAGGTGAACAGACACAGGAATTACATGCCTTGTTTGAGTAGCAAAATTCTTCTGGGAACATTCCTAAATGGTATCAAACACCTAAATGAATCAACTTCTGGCTTTCTCAGATGACTTTGTCCTGGAAAAATAATGGATGAGAACAGTCTGGGGTAACAGGGGAAATGTTTTGTATCCTAAGATTATTACTGTCCAGCTTCTTTTTGTCTGGATCTTAGTATGTTCCAGCTTAATGTTGCTTGCTCAGAAACAGGACAGCTGGCCAGTTAGCTCTGTTATTTGGTGAGAAGGGAACAGGGAAGTATATTCCATGCTGTTAGGGCACAGGGACACTGAGTGCAGCCATGTAAATATAGCCCTGGGAATCTAAGCCTGGCTGTTCGGACACCATTGGAGATTAAGAACATTTAAGCTGTCTGGAAATGCACTAATATTTCTAACCAGGAAAGATCCAAGCAGCAGCCACACAAACTGTGAAACTCAACAAGTTAAGGGATGAAGAGGATTATTTTAACAGCACTTCCAGTGTGAAAGCACTAGAGATGGCCAGGGAATCTGCATCAGAAAATCACACTCAGGCAGCTTTAGCTGAGGCATGAGCAAGCCAGGTTTGGTAAAATGTTCCCTTCATTCCTATTTTCAAGTTCTGTATATGACTACCCTAATTTATCTTGTTCCTTTGCATGTTTGTTTGGGGTGGGTTTTTTTGGTTTTTGGTTGGTTTTTTGTTTTGTTTTGTTTTTGCCTTTTTTGGTTGTTGTGGGGTTTTTTTTGTTTTTTTTTTTGTTGTTGTACCACATTGAAG
>VYZQ01025608.1:11102-24319 GCA_013400655.1 Mystacornis crossleyi | reverse complement strand
AAGTAGACTCTAACACCTAGTTTTTAAACTGCAATGACATTTTATAATGTCAGTATTGTCTTAATTATTGCTCAAAAATCCAGCACCATTCTGGACACCATTTTCAAAAAATTTGCCCAGGCCCCATCCCCAGAAATGTTCAAGGCTGGATGGGACTTTGGGCAACCTGCTCTAGTGGAAGGTGTCCCTGACCGTGGCATGTTGGAACTAGATGATCTTTAAAGTCCCTTCCAATTCTAACCTTTCTATAATTCTAAGATTCATTTTTCTCTAGCATTGTCTCTTGTCACTGTCAAGTTTCTTGAATGAACCACCTTAGACCAAGACTGTTTTAGTGCCAGGGACATGTTGAATCTGTACTCATGATCACTTCTATCTTCTGTACCAAACTGCAAGTCTTATTGTCAAACTGTTCTCTGTGTACTAATCCTCATACGTAAATTTTTATAGTACTTTTATTGCTTTTTGCCTTTTTCCTGCTGTTCTTGTATGTAGGTTATGGCATGAACCGAGCTCTAAATTTCCTTCTAAAGTGCACCTGTTGAGCTGGTAGTGATGCAGCTGGGGGCGGGGGCTGATCTTACACAGGTATAGAAATTATACTACTCTAAATACAATTCAAATACCAGCTCACTACATGTTAGCAGATTCATCTTTTGTCTTGTGTATACCAAAGCTACTGAGTAACTATTAATTGGCCTTTCCAAGGTAAATATTCTATTTTTTTCCTATGCAGGACCTGAAGAAAAGGGCATCCAGCATTGCTAGCAGGATGACAGATCTAATTGTCTTTCTGGGAAAATAGACAGCATAACACACCTTTATTGTTTGTCCTGATAGACTGTGGAGAAAATACTAACATATTTTTATAATCTACAAATTATCAGTGTTAAAAGATGAATAATTAATAAGAAGGTATAAGTAACAAATTAAATTAAGCAGAGATTTCCATGTATCAATTTAATTTGCTGAGATTAAGTCTGAAGTTAGGGAGGACATGAATGTATCTTTTGTTTACTTACATATTCTTCTGACTGGAACCACTGAAATCCTGAATGTCTCACTACTATCAAATGTTGCATATTTTCATGAAATGTGCAAGCAGTCAGACAAAAACCAGAAATATATTTGTATTCTATTTTCAAAGTAGCCCAGTGCAGGCTATGTTAAAGACAAAGCCCTCCTTAAATCTATTGGCATTTCCAATTCTGTTTAATCAGAGGAAAAACATTATTTTCACTTGTCTAAAGATGGGAAAAAATGTGCATTCAGTTGGTGTAACTTACTGATGTTATTTTCCTCTAATAGGAGAGGGGTTTACTCTTTTAAGAGCTGGCAAGTGAATATTGACAGGTGCAGCTTTAAAAACTTGCAGAAAAGGAAGTCTCTGGTTAATATTGATCATTAAAAATCTTTGCTTGTCTCTTCAGGGAGATGTATCTGTTTAAAAGGTAGTAAACTGATGTAGCTTACTTGGACCACGCAGGAAACTCTAATGGCATTTAGAGAATAATGCAATCATTAGGCACCATTAACACGGGTTCACAAAGGGAAATTTCTGTTCAATTACAATGATATCCTCCTATGATACCTCATTGCTATGTACAGCTTCCCGAGGAAGGGATGTGGAGAGGTTCTGAGCTCTTTTTCCTAGTACCAGGTGACTGGATGTGTGGGAATGCCATAAATCTGAGAAAGCCCAAATGGAGAAGATTTCTGAAGGTACTTTGAACCCCAAGATTTTGCTATTTCAAGCTATATGCATTGAGGAGGTGTCCCCCCTCCCCGGGGGGATGGACCTTGAGGTGGACGCATATGGGGCACAGGGTTTCCCTCTCCCTGCTCCCTGGTCATGTGTACCCCAGTCCTGTCCCCTGTTGGACACTTCAAATGTATCCTGTACTTAGGTGGGTGTTCACATGATTCTAGAGGCAGTTTTTGTGGTAGCATGTGCCAGGCTCCAGCCATGTGCGGCTGGAGGAATAAAAATCTGAAAACATCAATGAAAATATCGTCTCCTTGATTCTTCCGTGGGCCAAATCTGCCTCCAGGGAGGCTTGCAGAGAACCCCACTGCAACAATGCACAAACAGAAAACCTAAGTGACGCTAAGTTTTTGTATATGCAATTTGTGTATTTGTACAAACGCAAGTATCGGATGGGAGGGTCTGTATAGGAGTACCTTGTGTTTTTTCATTGGCTTGGAGGTATCTACCAGTTCAGAGCTGTTTCTTACTGTCATTAATTACACCTCACTAATCTCAGTAGCTGAGCAGAGGTGGAGGTTTTAACCTGTGTTCAAGACAAATTAGTATTTTGAAGACAATGAAATGAGTATAGAGCATAATTTCTTTTGCTGTGTGGATAAGCACAACAAGTTAAAGTCAAAGGCTATGCTGATGAAATAAAAGACTGAATTCCTGGGAGTTAGATGGCAGTATTAGCTTACAGTACACTTCCGATATGTTGTTCTTTTCTGCAGGTTTTCATAGCACCCTTCTCACTTTTTTTTTAATCTCTTAATGTTGTGTTAAGCAACATGACTAATCTGTCACGCAGTTTTCTTATTTCTTCCCCACAGGAGAAATGAGTGCAGTGGTGTGTTTTGGTCTTCTTTTCTTTTTTCCTTCCTACCCTCCTACCTCTCTTTGATTTGCAGTCTTAATTTTACCCTTTTTTAGGAACTTTTGGAAGTTGTCTGAGTCATGTTGCTACTCTGCAGAGAATTTAAGCCATATTTGGAGATGAGTAATGCAGCCTGGGATACTAGAGGGATTCTAAATCAGTGAAACTTACATCTTCCTCTGCCATCCCAATAGATCAGCTGCACTTAGTCAAATCTCTGCAGATTGCTTTAAATATAGCATTTATTACTTAGGTTTGTTTGTCAAGATGTAAGTCCCATTCTCCAGCTCATCTTCTCTTACCTCATAGAATTCCAGTGCTGAAGGGTCCAAAAGGGGAGGGAGGGAGGGAGGGAGGGAGGGAAGGAGGGAAGGAAGNGAAGGGAGGGTGCAGGCAGTGGGGACGGAAGGAAGGAAGGAAGGAAGGAAGGAAGGAAGGAAGGAAGGAAGGAAGGAAGGAAGGAACTTTTTTAATTCCTCTTCATGGAAAGCTATTCCTGCTTATATCATCTCTTTTAGCACTTTTGCTATGACAGTAGCTATGATGGTGTCTGATTTATCTCTGTGTCTTTAAGTACGTTTGTTTTGTAACACTTTACTTGTCACTTCAAATTTGACCCTAAATACAAATGTGTGGAAATGGTATCTCTTAACCATTTTAGATAGTTCGTGACATTTCAAAAATAGACACACTTTAAATCTCAAATTGCTTTTTAAAAATGATTCAATGAAGAAAAATGATTCCTAATTAATTCAACTTAGACTAAACATTTACAGATGTTAAAATATGCACTGTTGACTTTCCTTTGCAGGTGCATACATAAAGCTTGCTGAATAAACCACCACTCCATTTTGGCATAGGTAAAAGTCCGGGTTTTTGGATTATGTTATTCTGAGAAAGTTCCACATTAAGAGTACATTAAATTATATTTCCAGTGATATGATTCAGTTTACTGAAGAACTAGAAGAGACACTTTCTCACTGAAGGCATAAACATGGAGGCCCTCAGAAGAAATGTGTATCAGTGGATGTGGATGTATATATATAAATGTTGGGGTTTTTAGGAGGTTTTCTTTTTGTGTGTGTGTGTGTTCTTTTCTTTTGCTCTCAAAGGAATTTTTCCCCATGTTAAGCCATATTACNTCCAGAGCGCCCCTGCCGGCTGTGGCTGTCACTGAGGCAAAGGGGAAAGTGCCTGACAGCCCCGGCGGCTGTCACTGGGGTCTGATTTCTGTTGCTTGTTACTGCCTTAGTTATTGTTGTTTTTGCTTTGCCTTGTTGTACATATATATATATTTAAAAGTAAAGACCTGTTATTCCTATTTCTCACATAGTTGCCTGAAAACCCTTCAATTTCAAAATTATAATAGTTCGGGAGGAAGGGGGTTACATTTTTCTATTCCAGGGTGGGAGGGGGACTCCTGCCTTCCTTAGTAGACACCTGTCCAAACCAGGACAATAAATATATAGGACATATATTTGTGTCCATGTTTAGCCCTTACAGAGGCATGGACAGTTCAGGGAGAGCTTGTTTTAAGGCTGCAGCTGATGCAAAACTAAGTTAAGGGAGAAGCGCTGGGAAGAGAGCAGCAGATACACTTTCTGCCTAAGTGACTAGGCTATTAAGGGAAGGGTGGAGTCAGTGTTACATAGATCTGGGTGCTTGTTAGAATTGGAGAGTACCAGCAGAATTTCAAACGGAATTCATTTTGAAAAAGCTCTCATATTTCCTTCTACCAAACAGAATCTGCTCCCTCAGTTAGAAAATACACTCTCATTCTGAGTAACGTGACAACTTATGCATGCAAACGCATACAGGTTCTAGTACCACCAAGTTCCAGGGACTCTGTTTGACAGCTGGTGACCAACATCATATATTTGCTGTTTCCACTTGAAATTTTTTACAAAACAAGTAAGCAAACCATTATAGAGGACTGTATTTTTTTTTTTTTTCAGATAGACCATAAGTCTTTTTCTTTCTGGCAGCATGCATTTAATTTTCATGTTCACTTTTTGGGGAAAAAAAATACCAGACAACTTTACCTTCTCATGGGAAATTCCATTCTTAAAATTTCGGCTGACTGCAGCATCTGGGTTATCCTCATTGCAACATGTCAATGTGAGAATGTTGGATTCAAATGCTGCTGTCAACATGTCACTTTTAGGTTAACCTTGTAAATCTCAGGAGAAGGAGTACACTGGATCTATAAAAAGGAAGTTTTCCTGTAGACCTTGAGTTACAAGTTCATTTGCAATCTCAGCATTCTCTGACATGTGGTTGTTTACTTTTATTAGACATAGCTTCTGCTAATAAATTAGCACTTAATAGATGCTTGAGTACCTCAAGGTGTTGCTGGTGAACTACAGAAGTTTTATGTGTGTGTTGCTCATTGAATTTAAAACAATTTTGGTCTTAATTTGGTTCAATCTCTTGGACATTTGGCAGGTAAAGCAGGTTTCCTGGGGACTTGATTGTAGTATTTACATCATATATACTACCCCCAAGCTTTGAGCTAATCAACAGATTATGAAAGCAAAGAACTCCATGGACTACAGGGACTGCACTCCCCTTGCAACTACAGAGAGTTTGTTACATCCCAAAAGTTATTGACTCCTAGGTTGAAAAATTGGAGGGAGTGAGTGAAGAAACAAACAAACAAACAAAAAAAAACACAACCAAAACTGAACAACCAAATGAAACAAAACCATCTTGCATGTAGGGCTGACTTCCAGTATTAAGTTCCTTGGGATCTGAAATCATAATTAAATATCCATACATACTTGTCTGTAGCTCCCAAGCTATTGATGAGGGTTTGCTTTACTTAATTTTGCTATGTAGCAGGAAAGTTCCCCTTGAGAATCTTTTTCCTGTCTTCCTTCTTTGGATAACAGTGGCTATAACTTAAAACCTTCATTTAGTTTCTAGATAGAGGTTACAGTGAAGAGGAGAGCAGTAATCTTTCTATATCTAGCCAAACCTTTAAGAGATAAATTTTCCAGAAGTCTTGAAATGAAGAAAAAATTGTGACAAACCACTTGTTTAGTGTTCAGACTAATTTTTTTCACCATATAATAATGCCTTATTATATATTTATTGTGGAAGTTCTACACACAAAAGAGGCTTCAAGAAGGGAGGCTCTGAGGCTGCTGTTCACTGCTGTTGGACATTCAGCAAAAAAACCCATGTTGTTGGTATGGCTCAAGAACACCTGAATGCTTTTCATATATTGAACTGTTATCATCAATAAAAATAACATCGTGAGTAGAACTTACTAATGAAATACAGTTTATATGTTGAAATCAACTTAATATCAATTCCTCCTATTCTGTATCTGTGTCAAAATTTGAGAGATTTCATTTATTCATTAGCTAGAGGTGAGAAAATGTTCTGGAATAATTTCACACAAATTAACAAATTATATTTACAGAATAACTATAAACTGAACAAAATCTAAGGATATAAAATTGATCAAGGGCATCCTGAAGCTGTACATTGGCATAAAAATTACTTATATTACTTCATCTTTGCCTTAATATGGAATTTCAGGTTGCTCTACTTTCTCATGTGTCTTTTAGGTGGGTAGGAGACTTGCTTGCACAATTGTGGGGGTTTTTTTGTCCAGACACCAATTTAAATTAAATTTGCAGGAATGTATCTCTGTATCTGTTCCCTCCTGTTAAAATTCTGTAAAATCTATTACATCATTTCAAAGTCATGGTTGTAGTGTGGAATAAATGTTAGATAAAAATCACCTCTGAGCATCTTTTCAGGAAAAATCAGTACTCCTTAACTTGGTAGTTCCTAATTGATGTTATAATTATGTTACACTCTTCAAACTAGCTTGATACGCTAACAAGCCTGCAATATTCAAGCTTATAGTCAAAGGTTGGTCTTACAGCCTCAATTTAGATTTCTTAAGATTGAAGTCTGTTCAAAACTTCTTTTACAATGAACAAGGAAACATGGAATTCAGAAATTGCCTCTACCCACACACAAAGAAACCTCTTAGTAAGGATGCAAAACAGCTTGCTGAAGCCAGCAATTTTATGTTTATATTAAGATAAGACTAAATGAGCATTTCATCAGACATTGAAATTAAGGGCATTTTTTAATATAATTTTTTTTTTAACCAGAAGTTGATTATGATGGTGAGAGAAAGGAATAATGAAATACAGTAGGAGCAATGATTTTAATTTTTTGGAGAGATGAAATATTGTTCTTATTTAAAGTTTATTTGTGTGCTTGTTTTCATTTTTTTTAAACCTTATCATTCACAACAATGTTTAGAAGTTGTATGCTTTTTGAATTTTTTTTTGTTTGTTTGTTTTGTTTCCAAAGCATGAATAGTCATTTTATTATTGTAGAGCTGTATTCAGAGCCTGGACCAAGTACTTGGCATTGGTGAAGAACGAGGATTACAGCCCATCTTGACTGGATAACAAAGTATAAAGCATTCTTCAGCTGAGAGGTTTTATCCTTAAATTTTTAGCACTTTGGGGTCATTGGTAGTAAATGTATCTTTCATTTAGAGTGGCTTCAAATGAAGGAAGAAAATTTCACAGAGAGAGTTCTGGATAGCTCTTTAATGTGCATCTGCTGTGACTAGGGCCAAGTTTTTCTACTTCTGCATATTGGTTTTGGTCAGCTCTTTGGGGTTTTGTTGTTGTTTGTAGGAGGCAAGAAGTTAATGTTTATTTATGTATTTACGTTAATAAAATTACATCCTCCATGTATTGAGGTCTAATATCAGACGTAAAAGTACTTCAGTTTGAGGCCTCCTTTGTGGTGGGACATGGCAACACTGATGCATTTACAAAATGCTCAGTTGAGAACACAATGCACATATATATTTTTCAAACCTGATGTATTGATACTCTGTCCACAGAAATGTTCATGGAGGTGTATGTGCTTATTTGGGTTATAAAATCTTCATTAGATCATCATGTCTTAAGATGGTTTCTGTTTCTAGGAAACGGAGCATTAAGTATCTCCATTTTAGCTAATCAGCATCATTTATTTATTTCTCGAAAGACAGGACATATATCCACACATTGATAGAGCTGTGGATAATTTCTTATCTGTTCAATCTCAGCTCAAAAATTGTTCACATCCAGAATTCTCTTTGCAGCAATGAGCAGCAGTATCCTTGATTAGTAGCACTAATGAAAGCAGGCATAAACCAGCCTTTTATATGCTTACTAATCAAAGGCATATGGCCTTGAACTGGATAGTCCTAATTTCAGGTTGCTAATCTCATTTCATACTGTTATTTTCAGTGACACAAAAATACAAGTGGGGAGAAAGGGAGATAAAAAAACACTTTAGAAGTACATTATGAATTTCAGACTTGAGAAATATTAGAGTATTGATGCTTATTGAACTTAACAGGAGCTCTTCCATGACCTTCCTTTGGCAGTGAATCAGGGTTTCTATTATTTTGACTGTATGACCACTTTGAAACAAGATTAGAAAAAGCATCAGCCATCTGCTTTTCAGGGATATACAATGAGCTAGGCTGGCTCTGAAGGATATGCTGGGAAAGTCTCTCTTGATTACTGTGGTGAGAAGAAAAGAAAAGAAAAAGGAACTGGAAGGTTGTGGCATTCCATCAAAACTGATATGTTGGCTGGCATACAGAATGGTGAGGAAAATATTTACCTAAAATACTAGTGTTTTTTGACCACCATAGCACTTTTGGCCTAATCTATTTAGAAAAAGCAAAGCTCATGTTAAGCAACTGTAATTCAGATGCTTCTTATGAGAGGTATAAAGGGTATTGACATTTAGAAAACCCTTAATTCATGCTATTTTAATGCCCTAAAATTATCTTAGTTAGTTGCATAGGTAGAAAAAGAAACATGATTAAAAGAGTCAGTGAATCACAGAAATTTCAAATGTTGAATCTGTTTGGTTGCAAGTTACAGCAATGCTTTCTGTAACTATCTATGTGTTTGGAAATTGTTTTGCTATGACAACTGCCACTGATCAGTATCTTAGTAAGGATAATCATAATATCAATTATAGTCTCTTCCTTTGATTGATGTATTTTTATTTATGCTGCTCAGGAAGTGGATGTTTATTTGCCATCAAGGTATTTTGAACACAGGTAAAGAAGTAAAATTATAATAGGAATTTAAATGTATGATTAATAATGTGCCATTTTATCTTGAAAAAAATCCCCTATATTCAATGTAAGGCACTTGTGAACCAGCAAATGAAAAATTCCAGCCGCTTGGATTCCTCTGATAATCTTCACTGAAATCTTTTGAACAGCCTCTTCCATCCCTCATCAGCTGTTTGGCCAGCTCAGGGTTAATAGTCTGTACGTCTCTAAGCATCTGAGCTTGCTACTAATGCCTGCTACTAATTCATTTATTGACAAGAATGAGCAAATTCCTGAGCTTGTCATAGGCGCAATATCTAGTCCTTTGCTTGATGTCCATACCAAGTAAAATGTTTCCCAGAGATGTAAGAAACTTAAAATGTCATAGTTTTCATAGTAAATATTTTCTGAAATAACTATGGTATATTTAGAATAGAAGCCTGTCATGTCTGAGGACAAAACCAAAATACCCCAAATCTTTGAAAGACTACAGTATAAAGGATTCATTTATCATAACCCTTGATGATGCTCCCCAGTTGAGTAACTACAGCAGCAATTATCTAGTAGCTGTGGAAAAATACTTTCCATGCTAACCCACACTGTGCATAAGAGGACTGATAAACTCTGCCAGGTCAGAAACAGCAAGAGTGAAAATGGTTTTAAACACAGGAGTGCTACAGGTGGGAGGCTGTGAGTAGGGTATGGATGACTGAAGTGTTAGAGCTGAATCAAGTTCAATAAATACGATCTTTCCTACTTACTGCTTCAGCTTTGTGCTTTCTTCAGGGCACGTCAGAAGTGGAAGACTTGAGATCCTGATAAGGCAGAAAAACTGATTAATGCCTTCAACTATGACTCAATTTATGCTATCATTGTGGGGGTGGGTTGGGGGGGAAGGTTTGCAAAAACACTCTTAATGTTTCTCAGAATTTATTTTACTAGCCTGGAGATTGTGGCTCATACAAAAACTGATGGGACTGATATTTTGGGTTTTGTCTCTTTTAAGGGGAAGCATGAATATAAAACGCTGAAATATTTTACAGAAAAATACCCCACATATGAAAGTGAGTACTCCCAACTTGTTGTCAAGCTTAATATCACTGTAATATGATCTTTCCCATCTCCAAGGTGTACAGTTAGGAGGGACACATTTTGTACTTAACCCTTTTTGTTTAGTAACTCTTGACCCTTTTAAATTGGAAGCTTCTAAAACTAAGTGCTGCCAGGTCTGATACCTATCTTGAAGTTTGGCAGAGTGAAGACAGGGAAGGAGAGAACTATCTGTAGTCTTAGAAGAAAGGGGAAGCACATAGGAAAAAATTTCCTTTATCACATTTTAAAATATTCGCTTTTCCCCACAACTACTGCTATGCTTGTAAAAACAGCACAGTCTTGTTGCAATGCTTTGCTTTCCTTATCCCTCTTATCCCTTGGAGGCTGTGACCCAGATGGTTTTCCTACTGTAATGTAGGAAAATGACTGGGGGAAAAATTAGAGAGAACTGGGAAGTTATATTCCCATTCCAACAGAAGACAAACAGTATGGACGTTAAAGGGGGAAATGCAGTTACTACTCCCTGGAACGAAAGCTGTCAGCCTGTGTGACTTCCCCCACACAATGCACCCTAAGGAGGACTAAATGGAGGGTGGAGAGGAGTGGAGACACCACAGCCAGGCCCTGTTGAAATCAGACCCCAGGTACTTGACTGTGGAGGCCCAGAAGGAGGTGTCCGTCATGCTGGTGGTGTGTGTCCCTGAATCACCCTCCAATTCAGCAGGACTGCTCAGTGAAGGGTCCCCATAATGGGACACTGGCAGACTGGTCAGGCAAAAGGTTCTTGGGTTTTTTGGGGTGCTGATAGACTAATCATATACAAAGGGTTTGAGAAAGTCTCCCCTTTCATGTAACACTGTAGGATCTAGGCCACAAAGCTGCTGTATTACAGGTTACTTGAGGTCCAGTTCTCCAAACTCAGCAATCTTGATGGTGTTTTTTCTCTTTCTTCCCCACTTTCTTCTTTTCTGTCTCCTCAGAATGAGGTCTTCCTGCTTTCATATTTGTTCCCCAAGCCTTTGGAACCCCTCCTTTAATCCTCTTTCTTTCTTTAGTATATTTTTTTTCTTTTTCTTTTTTTTTTTTTTACAAGGGAATCCTGGCACCCTGACAGAAAACCTCCCTGACCTCAAACTTTTGGTTCAAGCCTAAAACATTACTGGGATTTTACAGGTCCTGAGGCTATTTAAGGCTGCAGCTGTGACAATGACTTTGAGTGCAGCAGGGAAACAAAAACAAATTGCATACAGTTTAGGCAGACTGTTAAGAACACACACTGGTGTCTGAAGCTGTCTGAAGTTCAGGAACAAGTTATTTTATGGTAGTGTGTTTTTGTTTTTTGTTTGCTTGTTTGTTTGTTTGTTTTTTTCCTACATGAGAGAGTAAATGTATAATACTCCATAAGGTGATGAATAGCCAGAACAGAAATCTCAGTTTTGTCATCCTCCCATAGCAGGTGGGTAACGCTGGCAGTACGGGCTGTTCTGGACATTGCTGGAGGACTAAAAGATGAGAAAATCATGAACCTTTCCACAGTAGCACTGCTCTGTTGGGTTCATCCTTCATTTTTCTCCCCAATTTATGGGAATAGGAGGAAAGCAGGCAAGCTTCTGGAAAACTCCAACAATAAATTGTCTGCATTGCATTAAACTGTTGTGCAGTGTACTAGCACAGAGTGGCACAAGTTTGGATGTTGTTTTGGGAAGTAAAGTTTTCATTTTCAGAGTTTCTGCTGAAAGTGTAGGTTTGTAGACAAGATAACCAACACTATTTGAAGTTGTTCAGCACCTCAAAAGGACAGAGGAGTCATCAGTTCAACCCTATCCAATTAAAGATGCCTGAGGAATAATGAGGAAATGATTGTGTCCCAGGCAGAGGTGGAGCAGCTCTGCCAGCAACTCTGAAGCCTGTAGTCAAAAAACAGCTAGGCGGTGTGGAACATGGCCTTCATTTTCCAGGCAAGGCTTGTGGATCAATGAAACAAGAGCTGCCTTGGGACTCAACCCAAGCTAATGACAAGATTGAAAAGGTTGAGATGGACAAAATACTCCACCTTCTGAATTTATTTGCCCAGTTATTTCTGCTCCTTTCTCATGCCTGCATGTCACTGGAGTTATTAACTGACAATTGCAAGACTTCCAGCAAATGATTTATCGAAGGAGGGTGCTAGCAGCAAGTGAAGAAATCAGTATTTTTCGCTTTTGTATATATGTGATTGCTTCTTTATTATCTCTAAGTTCTCATAGAACATAATTGGCACTTTATTTAAGTGTAACATGGACAGCACACTAGTTATGTGCTCACAGATATTTACTGACCATCAAGTAATGCATGTTTAGGTTCCATGGCATGTTCTGGGGGGATACTGCTGTTTGATGTTGCTGCCAGAACATCTGTGCTGGTTCTGGCAACCTGGAGGACTGCTTGTCCTCTAAGTGCAGGCAAGCTCTTCTATATTTCAGTACACCTGTTTATGGTGCTGTCTCTAGAAAACCAGGAGACAAAGGGGATGCCTAGAAATTCATGCAGATTTGCAGGTGTAGTAATAATGTCAGAGGCAATCTTAAACTGGTAATGTTTTTTAAGCCAGTAAAACTCTTTTATAGTCAAAACAGACTTCAAATGGCACTGTGGAGCTGGGAAGTACTTGGCCTCATCAAAGTTATCTACCACATGCCTCAGCTTGGGGGCAGTGATGTAGACTTTGTTCAGAACTTTCTACATATTTGGATTTTTATTTTTCCATATTTTTATTTAAGGGCTTAACTTCATGTCTCAGGAATTCATGTAGTAAATCCATGGTCTCTTCTTTGGTTTCTGACCCATGGTGTTGGAAAATCAAAGTTAATTTTCAAGTTGTGATGCAGAAAGGAGTGAGACTGTTGGAAGGAGAAGAAACTACTCCTCTTACTGCAGGTCAAATGGCATCCTGGCTTGTATCAGAAATAATGTGGCCAGAAGGACCAGGACAGTGATTTTCCCCCCGTACTCAGCACTGGTATGTGTTCTGGTCCCCTCAATTCAGGAAGGATACTGAGGTGCTGGAGTGAGTCCAGAGAAGGGCAGTGGAGCTGGTGAAAGTCTAGAGAAGAAGTCCTATGAGGAGCAGCCAAGGGAGCTGTGGGTGTTTAACCTGGAGGAAAGGAGGCTCAGGGCAAACCTTATCACTCTCTACAACTGCCTGAAAGGAGACTCTAGCTAGATGGGGGTTGGCCTCTTCTCCTTAGCAACCAGGGACGAGATGAGAGGACACAGCCTCAACTGTGCACAGTGAGGTTCAAGAAGAAAAAATGTTGGAATGGACTTAGCATCCCTGGAAGTGTTCAAGAAATGACTGTATGTGGCACTGGGTGGCATGGTCTAGTTGACGTGGTGGTGATCAAAGGTTGGACTCATTGATCTCAGAGGTCTTTTCTAACCTAAATGATTTTATGATT
>VYZQ01025605.1:25536-51836 GCA_013400655.1 Mystacornis crossleyi | reverse complement strand
AAGGCAGGAACTGGGGGGGAGGGCAGATCAGTCTTGTAATCTAAGAAATATTGCAGCTCTTCTGGATTGCACTGCATGAAAGATGCCTTTATTATTATTAAGGAATGCTGCTTATCATGCCTTTATTATTATTAAGGAATGCTGCTTATCATTTGCGCAGTAGGTTTGTAGATACCTGTGAGTAACTAGTGTGAAAGAAATGGCAATGGTACTTGGGTTGTTTCAGTGTTTCCTGTCCCGTAGGTGTGTATCTTTTTAAAATCAAAGAAAGCAGCAAGTGGTTTAAGGAATTCTCCCTGGTGATCCATGTCAGTTGAGATACTTGGAAACCCATGCCAAGCAGCATTCTGTTCAAAAGATGCCAGCTACAACCTGGCCAGCCTTTTTCTTCCCTTGCACGCAGCGTATTTCCTAGTGATTGAGTCTCAAGTGGCACAATCTACTTGAAAAAGCAGCAAGAAAACTTAGACATAGCTGTAGTTACATACAGTTCAGGCATCAGCCTTTGAGACCCTCTGACAGTTTTTTTGGTGACTCCTTCAAATGTATTTTAACCTTTTTTTCTTTTTCTGCCCTCTGTTTTTAAAGGAAATCAGGCTGTCTGATGGGGAAGAGTGCAGCTGCATTAATTGCACATTTAACAGCTGGGGGGAGGGGAAAAGGATGCTTGCTAGTATTTCAGTTGCTGTAATCATAATGTATTCAGAGAGGTGTTTGAGCTGATGGTATCCCTTTAAATATCCACTTGGGTTGGAAAACACTGGATTTGGTGACAGGGGCACTCGGAGACTTCAAGGGTGGAAGGCATAGCTTGCACCTACAGAGATACTTGCTGAAAAACAGGCGTACTGAGATCCTGATATGTTTGCCAAGAGCAACAGCTAAACTTGGGCAGCTGGTTTAGCAATTAAATAATGTTTTTGTTTTGGACAATGGATTTATCGTAATGAATTAATCGGTGGACTGGTCAGAGTGGCAAAGGGGTTTGTTTCTGATTCCCCAACCATGCAGCATACCAGCATCGGGAACGTACTTCCCAGCAACGGAAGCGCAAGAAGCGTTTCACACGAATTGTCTGGGAGTGGGAGCATGTACACTTGTGTGTCACTTGTGTGTCCCTTGTGTGCAAACACCAGATTCTTGTAATCTCTTGTAAATACAAACGTGGTATAGCTTGGGCATGGAATAAGGAAATGCATGGTGATTGTGCTTAGAAGTTGACGCGTGGCTCATGCAAACTCATTTCAGAATAGTCGGGGGCGGCGGTGGGAGGAGGGAGGAAAAGAAATGCCTCCAGGGGGCTGGGAGCCAGCGTGTGGGCGTGCTGCAAGCCGGCCTCGCCAGCCCTCCGCGCCGCGCTTCTCATTCACCTCTGCTCCTCACAGCCTGGCCTGTCCGTGCAGAAAGGAGCCTTTCCTTGCTCGGAGGTAGCAGGAATTTTTTTCAGGTTTCTTTTTTTCTTTCAAAAGGGCATTATGCGCAGGATGCTCTGTTCTTGGCAGCTCGCCCACTGTGTGAGGGGAGAAAGCTCGCTGGTTTGGTCACAATGCAGATAGCCACTGTCAAAGCCAGTTAGCGTTTCCTGGGCATCCTTTCCTATTTCTCTTAAATAAAGTGGGTTCTTTTAGCAGGTAAATTTTGTTTCTCCAAACACAATCACTTTCTTAAAACTTATCTGGGGAGAAGCAGACTTTTCTTTGTAGAGCAGTTCAGGGCTGCTGGATGAAAGCTGCTTGTGTGTGAGAGGAGAGTGGGAGGTACATGGGAAGATGTTGTTGATGCATAACCATTAGCACCAACTTTAATTATGAAATGTGTCTTCAAAAAATAAAAGCAAGCATACTTTGCGGTGCTTAGGAAAGGGCCTAGAAGCAATATCTGTTCAATATGTTAGGAGATGCTTCAAAAGCCTGTATCTCCCTTGCCAGAGCTGAAGGGAAGGCACCAGATTGAAACCTAGGCTTGGGAGCAGGGCCCTGGCAGGAGCTGCCTGGCTGGTGGGTATCACAGGCAGCTGCCTTTCATCGTCCTCTGCAGAGTGATCAAAGCACCGTCCTGGAGTAAGCTGGGGTTTCTGCTCTTCCTTCTAGTTTCCAATTCAAGATTCTTTCTCAACAGTCAATACCCCCGTCTCTTGTGTCACCTCTCTGATCTCCCCTCCCTGGCATCCATCCTCCTAAAGCTCTTGTACTGAGAGAGCTGGAGTTACTGTACAGAGGATGGGGGGAAAGAAATTGGGGTCAGCATATCATGGTTAATCACCATGATTTTTGATGGGCTGAGTTTTGTTGCTCTTGGGCTCATATTTATCAGCTTTGCTTCAGAGGGATTCTGGGAGGCTTTCCAGAAAATGGGTGGTCCTGTGTGTAAGAGTTTATTAAAGGAGGCACTTAAGCCAAATGAAACATGGGTTGGAAACACAGATATTTGACAGTTGTGGAATCATATGTGTTTCTGAAAGTTGGAACCATTTAAATGGGAATGAGCACGTGCTTGTGTCCAGCCTTTCTAGTGGCTTTGTGCAATGAACCCTGTAGGGCTGCATCGAGATGGAGGATGGCAAACCAAGACCACCCCTGGTGTAAGAAGCCTGATTCCCCCAAATCTCATGGCAAATGATTTCCCTTGGCTTTAGGTTTGTGTGAAGCAAACTGGATGAAATGAGTTGTGGGAGACCTTTTCACATCAGGTGGTTCCTCTGCTCATCGGCTGAGGATGATTTGCTGGGTGCTGCACCCCCAGTGATGGCTGAAGCCCCTGTTCTGGGTGTCAAGAGTTTGGTCACTGCATGTGCCTGTCCCCCCTGGGGAGCACAGTGCTACACTCCTCCGTGCCAGGCTCACCCCAGGAGAAGCAGCAGCACTGCCAGGACCAGTCAGGGTTTCTTCTAGGGTTGTCAGAAGATGCATCAAAAGATAATTTTTTAAAATGGAAAGTAGATTTCATTCCAGCTGAGGGTAATTGGAGCTGTGGTAATGGTCTGAAAGTAAATGAGATTCAGCTCTGTAGACTGCAGCCACAACTTTCTGTTCTGCTCATGTCATGCTTCTTAAAATGGCATTCATTCTTAAATCTGGCCCTAAAGCTCTGTTACAAAGAGCTATGTTTGTCTCAGGAGATAGGAAGAGATCATGCTTCAATTTTAATTCATTCTCTAACCCTCCTCTCCCATCTCCTTAAGGATTCCCTGAACCTGTAGGCTGACTTTCCCAGCCAGGTTTGTCCTCATGGGAAGCCTCCTGACCCCAGTGGGATTTGCAAGGGAGCAAAGAGTCCATCTCATCCTATTCAGATGTAACAGCCCTCCAAAGCAGCTTGCAGTTTCAGGGGGAATAATCTGTGGCTCCAGCAACGTGTCCCTACCAGTCACAAAGAAGAGAGGAATCTTTGCAGGGAAAATTCTGTCACTGACACCTGCCGAGGTACTGCCGGACTGTCCAGAGTGGAGGATGGATGCAATTGCTGAGCCTGTCACAGGAGGGGATCTGATCTCTCTGTCTCTCTTCTGACAAAGTGTCTTGTACACGGGGTACACGGGTGTACATGGGGTTTGCCAGATCTGATCTGCTCAGTCACACCAACTGTGATCTCTCTTCTCTTAGATCTCCTGGTGTTCAGCTCTGTCTTTCATGGCCCCTGCTGGGGGCTGTTGGCAGGCTGTGCACATGGTATGTGCTGTAGCTTTCCAGAAGCCCTGTCCTTTAAGGGAGGCAAGCTGTTCTGAACTGATAGCACCAGAAACAGCTGAATTTACTGAGTGCTTGCTTTTATTCAGAAGGCACAGTTTGGAAATGAAGGTGCACTTGCTGGCCATTTCCAGAGCTCTGATTTGTTGCAGGACACATTCAAGGATGATCTTCCTCAGCATTTGGCTGAGCCATCACCTGGGCACCAGGGGCTTCACAGCCAGGCATTGGTTAGTTCCATTTGTGTTGGGACATTGTGATTTAGCTGCGCCTTGGTGTCGAGCTTTGTTTTCAGATGCTTGATGCCCATTGCTGGTGCTGAGGTCTTGTATGAATCACTAATAGATTTGATGGCTTTTTATGCTTGATGGGGAGACCTGTTTGTAACTAAAATGCTCTCCATTGCTTGCTCAGTTCCAGGAAAGCATTGCAAAAACATTTTGGTGGAGGTTTTCATATTCTTGAGCTGTATGCATGCAGAAGTCCAGGCTGGCTGAGTATTGAATATTAATGGCTCTTCAGGGGCTTGTGAGAAGTGTGCCGTGTGCTGGAGTAGCCATGACAGAAAGACGAACTCAGTGGCGTGTGAGTTCCACAAGGGGTTTAATGCTGTGCCTGCTGCTTCCCACGCGAGTGGGAGACACTCCCTGTGTCGTGCCTGGTGTTTGAATGCAGCCGGGCCTGAGGAAGATGTGCGGGTGCTGGGGCAGAGCAGTGCCGCAGGCTGAGCTACTAAGGCTGGCCACCATTGCCATCTCTGTCTGTGACTGTGACATCCCTGCGCCAGGTTCTGTGTCTCCAGCCACACACCTGTGGCTGGTGTGCCGTGGGGCTTGCAGGGTGCCAGTCTGTTGTTGCTTGTCTCCTCTCCTCCCCCATCCCACCCTGCTGCCCACATCAAGCCACGGAGATGCCAGGCTCCTGCTCATGACATCAGCCTTTATTTAAACCCATTTCTTAATTGTTAGTCAGAAGTGGGTGAATGAAGAGGGAAAATCCCTAACTGGAGTAGCAACGGTGACTGGTTGCAAAGACATCAGGGTAGTCACCATCAGACTTCTCCAGGTGCTTGGCTTCTCGCAGGTCATGGCTCCCACCAAGTACAAAGACAAAGGCACTTCCAGCATTGTCACCCAAGTGTCCCTGTGCCTCCTGAGCAGGGGTTTGCCCAACTGTGTTCCAGACAGCCCTGCTGCTGGCTGAACCCATCTGCACGTGCCCTGGTTGTGTTGGGACAGCCTGTTCCAAGGCAAGCTGCAGGCTGCAGGAGGGCTGCCTGTGAGGAAGTGGCAGCCTGTCCTGGCAGAGCAGGGAAGACCCCTCAGCTTAGAAAAATCTTTGTCACCTGAGATTGATATTTTACAACCTCTGAAGCTGTGATTGATGTGTGCTGGAAGTTTTGCACTTAATGTTGCTTTTCCAGCTCTCTAGAGGTTAACAAGACACTGGTGCATCTGGTTTTTGCTTCACTCCCAAGGTGGTTTTCCCCTAATAAAGATGAGACTGTGTAGATTTTTTTAAATGAATAAATGATCTGCCCAGCAGCACTAGTTTGTGATAAACTTAATTTAAATGCAGCTGCATATTCTGTAGCTGGAGTGTGGTTTTATGTAGCATAAAAGAGCCTCAATATGCAGAGAGGATTAAGGTTATGTGAGGCACCTTGGCTCTGCCATAACAGCTTATATCACTATAATTTGGGTTTTGAATTAATTCAGGCTTCATTCAGTCCTTGGAAAGTTTTTGAATTATTTCAACTACTGCTGTCTCATGTCTCTCCATCTGGTATCTTAGCTAATATAAATTACAGTCTCCTTTAATAAAAGGCAGTTGACACTAGGTCCTGTGTAACTGCTTAGCAAATCTTATTTTAGCAGATACCTCCCTTCCCGGGACCTTCCTCATTCATTCTATCCCTCCCAAATCTTTATTGTGTAACTTGAATGTAATGTTTAGTTTAGAACGTCCTGTGAAGCAGGCAAATGCAACTGAAAAGGAGGCTGAAAAGGGGAAGAGAGAAACTTCTTGGCCAATGAATGTGTAATTGCACAATTTAGTTAATTGTATTGGAAAAAAGTTTAAGAGGAAATAGAGTAAATAACTGGCACTGTTCTGTCCCCAGCTGCCTGTACCCTCTTTAGCTGTAGGCTGATTGCTTGTGTGCAAGTCAGACCAGGCAGTATGTGGCATTTCTCAATAGTCTTCTTGGGAAAACAAACAAACAAACAACAGACCAACATCCAAACAACTCTGCAATTCAGTAAGGCAAGTCAGGAGGGATGGGAGCTAAAACTGATATATAATGTAGAAATGCAGTCTGGTACTTTGGGTTGGGGGAATTTCTTCTGCCTCCACCGAGATGAATCTGTGGCAGAGTAGCCCATGATGTATTTCATGAGAGGCCTGGTTGGCATGCAGGTTTCTCCTTTGCACAAGCTTCTTCTGGCTTCTGTTGATTTCCGTGCTGTTTCCCTGAATCTGGCGGGGATAACTGCTTGTTATGATAGTATCAGTCAGAGATAAGATTCTTGTACAGAAGGCTTCAGGCTGTCAATGGTTTAACTACCACGTTGCAGCTGTGTTCAATAAATAAACCTTTGGGAATGCTCGAATTGGGGTTTTTGGAGGTGTGGAACAACAGTCACTGCAGACCTAAGCTACTACTGCCGGTTCTACCTTTTTGGGGTGCACTCCAAGTGTTTCTATGCTGTAAGGAGAGCTCCAGCACAGCAGATATGCAATGAACATGTAAAGGGCAGCATGGAGCATTTTCTAAAATTCCACAGGAAAAATCTAAGGCAATAGATGTGTTCATTTGGTAGGATTTCTATGGCTCCTGTGAGCCCAACTCTGATGTCTCACAGCTAAGATGTGATGTTCCTGCTTGGGCAGGAGTGTAAGTCACAGCCTTCCAGACAAAGGCGTTGGTCTCTTACTCACTTGGAGAGTTTAATTTAAGCTCCTGGGTGAGTATCTTGTCGTGCTCTCAAGAACTTGTTGATTTTCCTGATAGACTGAATGCCAAGGGAAACTGAAGGAAAAGAGGGTAGAGCTTATACCACCATCCCTGCAACACCCTGCAGACCCAATCTCCTTTGTTTTAAGCTGGGATTTTTTTGTTGAATTAGATTGTTTTGTTGTTTGGTTGATCTTTTAATGGTACAATATGGGGTCATGGTTTTGAACCGAAGGAAGGTTGATTTAGAAAGCTGGGAAGTAAGGAAGAAGTAAGGAAGAAGTTTTCTACTATGAGAATGGTGAAACATGGTCACAGGTTGCTCAGAGAGGTGGTGGATGCCCAGGGTGGATGCCCCTGGAAACACTCAAGATCAGATTGGAGAGGGCTCTGAGCAACCTGATCTAGTTGAAGATGTCTCTGCTCATTGCAAGGATATTGGACTATATCACTTTTAAAGGTGCCTTCCAACCCAAACTATTCTATGATTCTATATCCATAATTCTTTGTTTTTTCTTCCCTACTGAGGAGTGGACCTGGCTTTGCATTTCATTTCACTGTTAAAGCTTAAATTCACCAAGCAGTGTCAGGGTGGCTTTGTGAGCAGGTGTAAGTACCAGTGATACAGCAAGAGGTTTCAGGTTGCAAAAATTCATGTTGGAAGGTTGTCTAAGTAAACTGCAGAAGGGAAACCCTGGAGGCAGAGAGCTGGCAGGAGTTGGACACCTTCTGAAAATGCAGGCTGAATTACAGCGTGTGAAATCAAAGTAGCCTGGAGCCTGTTGAAGCTGCTCAGTCAATCGGTGTAGAAGGTGTTCCAAATAAGCATACATGGCCTCCGAGGAATGTTTTGAACTCCTCCCTGTTACTATTTCCTGATACTGTCAGTGCTCAGTGTTTCTTTCATGCTCTGGCGTTATTACTATTATTGTAGGTAGTGGGGGTGTTGCAAGCACATTGCTTGGGTGAAATGATAATGGGAGAGCTGCCACTAGCGGAGTCTGAGGTAGAAAAAGGAAGGGCAGCAGTTTATGCTGTGGACACAACATCAGTCTCTCTCAGCAGTACCAGCCTCTCAGGTGACACACAGTCTGAGGTGTTTCTGCACTGCAGCCACAACGGGGTATTGAGGAGGACACTTGAATTAACTTATACATTAGCCAGTGTCTAATTCTCTAATTGTAGCACCCTGGAGGTCAGGAAGGGCTGGAAAACCTGCCCAGGAGCCTGTGCTGGGCTGCGATGGCATGTGGGCTCTCTTGAGTCAGGTTGGCAGTACTCTTGGGTAGTGGCCATCCTTTGATGGCCAGAGTGAACTGACAGACAGCTCTGCTGGACTGTGGGGGCCTAGAGGCCTCAGGGAGTTTTCTTGCATTGGGGATTGAATCATATGTCGAGGTGGGCTCCAGGCATGGTGGCTTATGGGCCTGGTGTGAAAGATGGGGTGGAGAAGGGGGCAAGAGGTGAGTGGGAAGAGACTGTGCATTAGAGGAAGGGGTGAGTGGACACACTCTAGAGCAGCTGGTCAGCCAGCAGAAGTGCTGGCGTGGCTGCCTGTGCTGTCTGGATGCATCCAGAGGCATGTGCAGAAGTGAACAGCCAAAGCTGAGGTGTGTTGGTAGGTGATGTGTGAGCCGGCTGGTGGGGACTGGAGGAAGGTTAGAGCAGAATAGAACAGCTGAGTTGTAAAGGTCCTACAGTGATCATTGAGCCCAGCTAGAAAGCAAGTGACAGGACAATTAGTTCTTGGCTGTCCATGGAGTATTGCTACCCACACGTGAAGGGGACAGCAAAACTGTGTGTCCTACAAGCCTTCATCAGTTTGCATTTGCAAAAACAAAAGAGAAAAAAACCCCACCCCGTATTTATAAAATAGCAGAGTCTAGTTGAAAAAGAAGTTGCAAATAAGAGAGTGCAGAGACTTAATGTGGTCCTGGGAGTATCTCCACTGCTGCATGCTGCGTTTGTAGGCAGGTCACGCCATCCACAAACGTGGCAATGTTAGTAGCAGTATTGATTTGTCTTAATGCAGTTATGAAAGCTGAACCTCGGAGGTGCGGGAGGGCCTTATTGGTAATTAGCATCAAGATTGATGAAGGATGGTATCAACCCAAGGGGAGCAAATGGAGGCTAGAGCAGGGCAGGGTAAAATAGTGACTATCAAAGGAAGAAAAGTGCCCACAGCACTTGAGGCTTCTCCATCAAATAGAAAGAAATCTGCTTAAAATGTAATGCCTATGACTCAAAGAAAAGGAATGGGGTTAAAATCACTTTGAAAAACAAGACAAAAGAAAAGTAAAGGTGTCTGCAGTGTCTTTGCTGCAAGCCAAGGCCGAGGATTCTGCAGGACATGGCAGAGCTGCAGTGCATGTGGGGCAGGCGGGGGTGGGTGATATCTGACCCCTATCAGATAGATCAAAATGGGGTCATAAAAAATAATAGGTCACTTTAGTTTCTCTGGCATCTCAATGAAGCACTTTTTGTAAGGAGGATCTTCACACATGATTATTTGGAGCAGCCTTCTTAAGCTTTTTTGCTAGCAGCTCTGAGAATAGTATACTGATGCACTCACCTCTTCCTGCCCATCCTCCAAAAGTTTCAGACATCTCTTCCTTTAATTCTGCTTTGTAATTGAATTTCTGCCATGAGTTTCTTCTGCTAATTCATTTATAGCACACTTATAATTGTCAGTGAATTTGAATACTGCATGGACTGTAAACATAGAAATTAATGTGTGCTATCCAGTTACCCTCTACACCTGCAGGTTGGAACAAAGGTTTTGTATGATTTCAGACATCGCTGAAAGTCTTTTGAGATGCCAAAATCTAGCATCTGGACTGTGAAATTCCGTTTACTTTGGGCATATAAATATGGCCTAATAATATTGCACTGTTTGGTTTGTTGGATGGAGAAGGCACAACAATTTTTTAGCAGCAACACAGCAGAGCGATTGAAAGAGTTTGTGGGTTGTGTTTCCTATTTTGCCATTGACCAAGTTCAGTCCTTACCTTGTCTTTCCACTGGGGTTCATTTTTTCTGCAGCTTGGAGAAATAACATCCATCACTCTGTAAGATGAGGATACTAAGTTTTTGTCATAAAAAGATGTTGAATCTAAAATGTTTTGCTTAAATGTTTTTGTTGCTGCCAGGTTGCACCAATTTATGAGTGTCTGCCCAGGGATGTCAGGAGTAATAGAAAATTTTACGGTAACAGAAAATTTCTTGGAATTTACTTCCTGGGAGCAGGAGAATGATGCAGTTAAAACCTGCACTGATGAGGGAAGCTACCAGGATAAAATAAGAACACAGTCACTTAGAGGGCACACATTTAAGGGGTTTTCTCTTTCTCTTTATTTTTCCTTTCAGTGGGCCTTAGGGAAGTTTGTTTGAAACTGCTCCCCAGATGATGGGAAGATGCATGTGGGAAGGTTGGTCTTCAGTAAAAGCTATTCAACCAGCATCACTCACCAGTGATCAGGGGAGAGGGCACCTTCAGGGGATGACTGGTGACCCCAAGCCAGGGCGGGGTACCCTGACCTCACTTCTGTGACACTTGTTTTGTTCTTGTGATTTGTAGAAGTAGCTGCATTTCAGCTGGCTGCTTGACTTCTTTTCAATTTCTTCTTGGTGTTTCCTTCTGAAAACCTGTGGAGAATTTCTGAGGTTACCATAACAGTCAAAAAGCGAAAAATATAGTGCTAAGGTTTTTTAAAAGGAGATGGAATTGCAGTACACTCACTCTGACTTTTATTACAGTGTTTTTCTGGAAGTTAATAAATTATTTCCCACCTAGTCATCTTCTGCTTTCTTATGAGTAACAGTCAGCATGGATTAGTTTGGAACAAATAATGTCAGACATCCTAATTACCCTCTGGAGCAGGGTAACATGTCCTGTAGATGGAAAAGGAGCATATTGTGAGTTACTCCAATCCTACTTAGGTTTTTGGTGTTGTTTTGATATTAATAGAAAGAAAAAGCTAAGGAAAGGAAATTTTGTTGAAACTTATGGATGGCGCAAGGTAGGTGTGCTGACCACGATCCAGACTTAGCTTCTGAGTGTGATCAAACTCAGAAGTAGTGTTGGGTGAGGATTTCCAAAAGTGGACCCTATGGCATGGGTCATTGTTATTGATGCATTTGATAAAATGCTGGTTCAGACTCAACAAGTAGCACCAAACTAGGGGATGTTACAAGTACTTGGGGTGACAAAGGTATTAGGTTTTCAAGTAGCTTTGGACAGAACCAGAAGATGACCTTGGAGGGTCCATCATTCATCAAAAGGCTTTAGTGTGGGCTTGCAGTTATCTCTGGTGAATGGGTTGGCTGTACAGAATACTCAGGAGTGGTTGGAGCGCCTCCACTGAAAAGTGTTGTGGGGTCATACATGCTTCTCTGGCATCATCCCGCCCCAACAGCAGCAGACTCATGCTTCCATAAACAGGAGGATGGGCTTCCTGTCCAGTGCTGGGATCTCCTGGTGCTTGGGCATTACTGGAGTACTAAAGCCTGCATGAGAAGGAATAAGGGTGTTTGGTCTGGAGCGAAGGTGTAGGATTGGCATGAGGAGTTTGCAGTGCCAGCAAACAGCGTCAGCTTGCTGTAAGGGGAGAAATATGAAACTCCATGTCTGTAGGTGTTAGGGCCAGTGGAAATGAATGTGAGTGGTATCATGAAAGGCAGGAACTCCTGCTTGTAGGGATGGTGAAGTGTCAAAGGAGACTGTTGGGAGGCTTTGTCTGGGATGTCCATGGCTGAGGTTTGGCATTGGGCAGTGTGTTAGGTGTGGGCTGGAGGCACCTGGGAGCTAAACACAGTGGGATTTTGCTTGCAGAAATTACAGGGTTACTGGGTCACACAGGGATCTGGCAGAAAAGCAGTTGTGTGTTGGGTTGGAGAAGATGAATTCTTCCCAGCTGAGCTTGGCCTTGGTGGTGGAAGAAAGTCATGGTCGGCTCTGTGAGAGAGGGAATCGGAGCAAGTCACTTGCTTTTGATTTTATAATCCACATATTTTGAGAGATTAGGAATCATAGGAGGAGGTGAACTTGCTCCTGGTGCTCTTATCTGTGACTCCTTAAAGGCTGATGAACCCTCAGCATTCAGAGCTGACAGATGCTGATGGGATGCAAATTATTATAGTCTTTTTTCTTGAGAAACATGCTCAGTGAAAGAAAAGTGATTTCTAACCTTTCAGAATAATGCTTAGTGGCTGCAGTAAACCTGGAAATGGCTCTCTCATATTTTTTGTTTATTTTGCTCCAGCTTTTACATATTGGTGTGGTAATATTCTGTGGTATGAGCCAAGCAAACCTTCTGAATCTGAACTTGATACTTGCTTATTCAGAAAGATAAATTTTTACAAAAATATTTAAAGTAAGAAGGGTGATTTCAACAGATTATTGAACATCAGAAGAATTTGCTGTCTGAATTCAAGACAAATCTGTGCATTTTTCAGCATGGAAATGTTTCTTATTTCAGGACAAATAATAAAATGCAAATGCACAACAAAGCTGTTTCCCACTGTAGGGTAAGAACTGGAGCAGGGTTTTTCCATGCTTAGACTAATTCTTTTTTTTTTTTTTTTTTTCCTACTTGGAAAGGTAACTTTTACAGGAGAGGCCAAGTGAAGATTGTCACTTAGAGAAAAGCTGTAATGTAAAGCATTTTTGGTTTATGTCTTCTCTTCCAGGTAAACGAGCCCCGTGGACTTTCTCTGAGGAGATTCCAAAATAGGTGGTGAGTACTTTGCAGAGCCTGCTCGTTTTAAGGCACTCTTTAACTTAGTAATAGAAAAACTAAATGAGAAATAGGAAATGCAAGCACTGTTTTTGTTCTGCATTGAGTGCAGAAGTTTACATTTGCTGAGTTAATGGCATGCTTTAATTTTAAAGCTGGCAGGGCTAATCTTTGAGCAGGGGTTTGTCATCAAAATTTTAAGCTTTACCTTTGCACTAAAAAGAATTTTCTGAGATTTGATAAGTGAACTGTTAAATTTAAAAAAATACTTGTCTTTAGGGAAAATCTGTACAAATTACATTGTATTTTTTACGAAAATCCTACACATCCTACTGGGGCGGTGTTTTCTGTGTCAGAAAGCAACCTTTGGGGTTTTTTCCCTTCTGTTCTGTCCAAAGGTGTTAATCTAAAGGAATGCAACTTCCAGAGAGTTAAATGAGCTGCCTAACCCATGCTAATCTCTGCCACATGTGACTGATTTTGTTCTGCCTGCACCCAAGACTTCCATGTATTTCATTTGTATGCACTTCATTAGGTTCTTATTTTTAAGTGAAACATTAAATCAGGAGGATGAGATCACTAAGAACTGCCAATGTGGTGCCGTTGCAGGTGCAAAGGCACCTCTTACGCCGATGTAAATCAGTGCAATTTCTTTTCCTCTCCTGGAGGTGATCTCTCCGGTGGTGCCAGCTGGGACTCTGCTCTGTAACACCCTTTGCTGTTTGTTTTTGTTGTTTCTAGAGAAGTGCATATGCTGTTTCCTCTTTCAGTTCTAGATTTCTTTCCCGTGAGATTAACCGAATTATATAATTACCCATTAATTCCTCAGGAAGTTCATTCTTTCGTTACATTTCCCTAGTGCACAGGATACAAGCTATTAGAGCTCTTGTGTGTTCACACTGACTAATGAACTATGGTGGGATGCCCCAAACCTCTAATGGACTTCTCTGTCTTCCAAATCTGTATATTTCCCATAGATCAGGTGCCTTTTGCTACATATGGTCCCAGGTTGATTTGAAGTGTCCATACAGCTGAAATGTAGCCATCTGCACTGGTAATTTCTCAGGGCGGGGGAGGATGATGGATTTTGGTGTGTCTGTCCACCTAAATATGTGTTTAATGTGGCTAGAAAGTGGTTATTTTGTATTTATGAGGGGCTTACTTAATACCCCTTAAATGTATATGTTATCAACTACATCTTTCATCAATGAAAACATCCCTTACTTAGTAAGCTGTGTTATTCTTACTTTCTGTATTGAGGCTTATGTTCCTAGAACTTGAGTTTTACGAGGCCAAATCATGAATCGCGTTTGCCTTTAACTTAAAGACTCTTGTGAGCAGTAGCTTGTGAACCCCTCCTCTTCCCAGCCCTGCAGCTACGATGGGATCTGTGCTGTAAACCTGCATGGTTTGTACTGTTGATTTCTGTAGCGGGAACCAAATATTCAGTGGATCTTTTCTGAGAGGTTGAAAAATGAAACAAAATTCTTCTTCTCAGGACAGAGGGAAGTATGAGATGGATGACAGTAATACCATGTGTGTAAAATCCAGGTTAAAAATTTAAAACTGTCTCTTTAAATTGTATTTAAAATTGGATTTTCTTTTCTTCTTGTTTCAGGTAACACCTGAAAAGGGTATGAGTAAAAAAACACTTGCTGATACTCCAGATTGTTTGCCACAGTTATTATGTCTTTCTCCAGGGTAGTCTCTTTGGGTAGTGCTTTCAAAAGCAGGAGGCTCCTGTGGTCTTTCGGGAGAGCTTGGACTCATGATGCACTTTTGCTAACAGAGATTAAAGCTGTTGGGTGTTTGTACGTCACATTTTTCGATGCTTTAATGGTCTGTATTCCTTGCCTTTTCAAGTTCAGGTGTGTCCGTGATTTCAATTTGTGAATTTATATGATCCATACCAGAAGAAGGTACATCTCTAAGAGTGTAACAGGTCCTGTATGGAGCCTTACAGAGGTCTGGCTGTGTCAGTTTATGTTTAACATGTAGGAAGAGACAGACTTGAAGGCAGACTAGTACTGAGCCTGATGGGCACTTTCCAAAATGTAAAGTGTGGCCAGTGGCACATAGATGGCTTCAGAATAAAGTACGGAACTAAAATGTGTATGAACGTGCCTGAAAGTAGCTTGAATTTTACCTCAGCTGAGCACATTTGGAAGTGAAGGTGCTGGCCAGGGAAGGGGGAGATTGGCATTTGGGTGCTCTCCTGCTGGGATACCACAGGCTCTGATGCAGCAAGCTGCTTACCTGTGTTTCTGCCTGTAAGCACATAAGCAGCTCTGGGCAGGGAAGACCAGGGAGCCAGACACATGATGGGAGATGCATCGTCAGGGCCGCCCTGGGCAGGACACCTGAATGGACAGCTGTGTCAGGGGGCCTTGTGCCTCGGTGCGTTTCAGGGAGCTGCTGGAGTGCCTGTGCTGGGAGGTTGGGGCTGGGATGTGGGCAGGAGGGCTGTCTCTGTCCCAGGTGCAATGCAGGGGGGCTGTGGTGGTGCCATTGCTGTAACCTCCGTGCTGTTCTGGAGGAGCACGTAAGTGGCTGTGACCCATGGCCAGGGAAGGCAGAGCATGGGATGTGAAATGGTGTGAACATCACTTCAGAAACTGCCTGTTGCTTGCATGGACATGGGGCTCTGTGTCTGGAACAGGCCTCCTTGCTTCTCAAGTCCAGAACTGGTGTGTTTGATGCAACATGAAAGTGAAACCTTTTGCAGCCAGACTGACAGATCTGTCCTACCAAACTGGCTTTGAGAAACATTCTATCTTTAAACTGAAAGCTGAGTTGAAATCTCTGCAGCCTTCATGTTTGTGGAAAGGAGGGTCCCCTTGAATGGGAGGGTGCAAGCAGTACTGGAGGGTTGAGTTTCTGAACATATTTCAGGATCACCTGTGGCAAAACGTGGAAATCAGGGCATGTTCTTGCCGTTGGTGCTGGGATATTTGTTGGAAATATGCTCTACGTTTTGTGCACAGAGCAAGGCCATGGGCATCTCCCCATGAACCTGTCTCTGGAATCTTCCCCATCACTAGAACATATCCCCTCACCAAGATCTCCTCACCACTGAGTCCTGGTGCCTTCTAGCATGGCTCTGTGTCTGCTGTCCTTGTCAGCATTTCCCTGCCTTCTCTATAGCCCACCTGTGTCCCCAAAACTAAGGGCCCGTGGGATCACCCTTCCTGTGAATATTAAGGCTCTGCAAGAAGAAAAAAACCCAGCAGCAGTGCCACGCTGAGCACCAGGGCAGAGAAGAAGGGAGCTGGCAAGACAATTGGGAATTTGAGGTTATTTCCTCCTTCCCCTGGGCATCATCTGCACTACAGCCTTGAAAATCTGCCTTGTTTCAGAACTCAAACTCAAATCCTCTTGGGCAAAGGGAGACCTTTCAGTTCTGCTAACTTTTCCTGTTACCTTTCCCTGCTGTCTGGAGGGAACTGCAAGGGCCGGATATCTGCCATATATAAAACTATACCGTGGGTGCAGGGAGGGGAGATGGAAGTGCAATTAACCGGAAAATGTGTCTTAAAAAAGAAAAAATGGGGAGTACAATAGCAAATGAAGTATCTTTAAGAATAACTTATGGAACAAAGTAATTGAAAATAATTCATTATGGTTTAATGTGTCCTTAATCAAAGCTTCCATTTTTTTTCCTGAACCACCTTTAAAAATTGCTATTTGAGTCTTTGTCTTTTACGTTCTTATTATAAATAGGTTTTACTGATGTTTTCTCTGTTGAGACTTTCCTATGTTGTACTGCATGTTTGCTTTCCATATACACTGTTTGCTCATTCAAGGATGTTAAGAAAAAAAACCCAGAATGAATGTGCAGCACTGCTGTTTGTCTGTGTTTGTTTTGATGAATGAATCTTCTGCATGGGTGCTCACAGGCTTTGGAATTGCTCACTTCTCAAGAACTTCTAAAATTCAAACTTTTTCCCTAATTCCTTACTGTGATGGGGAAAAATTAAAGCAGGCTTTCCTTTTAGAAAAGTGAACTATTAGCCAAGATTTCCAAGCTGAAAGATAGTGGGGCTCTATAATTGCCCTGTTTTCCCCACTGTGCTGCCCCAAACATCACCTGCCTTCTCCATTTTGTAGAGATGTTGCTATATAGCATGAAAAAGTAGTGTCTCCTAATGCAAGTATCTCGTGTTGATTCACTGCTATACAACGGTTCATCCCCTAAGAGTGTGGGATTACAAAGCATTATCATGCTCAGATTGACTCAGGTAGTGCTATTTTTATTTAAGCTGTATTAAGGTATCGTTGTGAATCTTTGGTCTTGCAGCATGGGTGTAATACGATTAACTATTTTTATAAAAAATTAACATGGCTGTACAAATCCTGTCCATGGCAAGAGCTGTGAAGATTAGTCATGAACTCGACACTTTTTCCCCCCCTTCTCCTTTACAGTGAGTCGTTATATTTTTAATTTTCCTGTGGCCTTCATCGAGTTGGCCAGGCTTGGAATAAAATAAGATTGTGCCTTGGCTTATGGTGTCAGGGACTTGGTACTTGCTGGGAGAAGCTTTGATTTAAGAGGGAGCAAGGTTTGGGGATGGTCAGTGGAGTTACCTGGGCAGTTGCCAAGGGAGTGCAGTGGGTTTCACCCACCTGAATCCTTGAGAAGCCATCTAATTCAAGCAAATGAGACCTCCCATGACCAGCAGTTCTGTCCCTCCACCTTGCTGGCTTTTATATCAGGCCCCACCCATCCTAATTTTTAAAAAATGATCATTTGGAGTGGATCCTTACCTTGCTCAGCTCCTTCTCATTACTCTGTAGCAGCTTGATACCCTAGTAATGCATAAACATACACCCTAGGGCTGAGGTTGGCTAAGAGATGCACTCAGAAATATCTACAGACAGCATGTCTGTCCAGCTACATCCCTGCAGGTTGGATAGACTGCCAACCATTGTGTGAGGGGAAGAAAAAAAAATCATGGCCTTTCCTGAAAAGGGAATGCAATGAGATGAGGTGTGATTTTCCTCAATTGGGATAGATATGAAGTTGATCAAAATAAGTTCCTTTACAATGGATCTGAGTGGAGTTACCACTAAAAGTCAGCATGGTTTGCAAAAATGGTGGGTGCAAAAACTACTTCATAACATTGCTTTGGTGATCTAGGAATTGCGTAGCAGAGTTACGGTAGCCCAGGGAATGTTTCCTGTAAGCTGCTTGATGCAGCTCCCTTTCTGAGGAACTCAGTAGAACGGACATTGCCACTCCTAAACTTCCCACCTCCAGGATTCACTGGGATGGGTGGCTGGTCCAGGGCAGGGAATGCAGCACTGTCTCCTTAGGGGGAGTTTCTAGGAATCTTTCTGGCCTTCATCAGCATTAGGAAGGAGAGGTGATGGAGAGAGAGGCTGAATGTGGGCATCCTCCTGGGCTCGGTATCCTGGGACAGCCTGTTTGGCGAGCAGTTTAATTGCTGTAACTGGATCATGGCACCCAAAAGCAGCAGGATCCTGGTGGGAATGCTACCACAAGCAGCCATGGTTGTCTTGAGTGTGGTCTGCAGTTGTGTGAGTATGAACATACAGAGAGACAGATGAGCATTTTCATTCCCATCAAGCCTTCATTTGAAATGATGGAGGCATTTAATATGGGGATTTTTACAGCCTTCTCCTTAATTACCAGAAACGCAGAATAACATTCAGTAACTGCTTGACTACTACCTTAAATAGAAAAAATCCCTGTGGTAGAGGCTGGATGCTCCACGGTTCTGTGTGGGCAGCACAGCATGTCCAGTGAATGGGTGGGAAGGTGCTGTGGGTTTGCCAGTGCAGCTCCACAGCCGGGTTCTTGCACAGTCCTGTTCCCACCTGACCATGAGCTGTTGCATTAGGTATGAAAATCAGCTGGTGAATTCTGGTCTCTGTTACACCATCTAGGGTGGAGGAACATAAACTACCAACTTTGCGATAACAAAATATGTGGGTAACTTTGACATAGGATGCACATTGCTTTGTTAATGGTTTTGTTTGGCAGGCTTGGTTTGGGACATTTTTGGGAGGGCAGCAGTTCCCCCAGCACCATGAAGTGTTGCATGTACATCTGCTGTCATGTCCAGATATTGCCCTTCTCCTGCACGGTGTTCTAGTGAAGTTCCAGCAGAGCATCAGTGGGCTTGGTGGGGTAAAACTATTTTGTGTGAACAAAGAGAGTCTCAGCTAAGTTGGGCAGTTTTGTTTCCTTCTCCCTATGCATTTGGTGTTTATAAATATCACCCTTGGGCTACCATAAAATCTGGTCTTTTAGCAGTAAAAATCTTAGTTGTTGCTTTCCAGAGAGCTGACATGAATTCCCAGGAAAAGCAGACATGGCGTTCAGCCCCTCGTCTAGATTTTTTTGTTGTCTGGAAAGAAGCTTTCTTTCCAGATCTGCAGTTGGACTAGATGATCACTCTGGGTCTTTTTCCAACTAAACTACTCGGTTCTATTCATGTGCAGACAGGATTGGAGAGCTGGAAGAGGACTGGGCTGTAGATCCCAGCTGTAGCTGTGTTCCTGCTTTGGTGCAGGAGTGGTGGGATGGATTTTCTTTGCTAGGTGCTTGCTGGCTGGCTATCTCACACCCTAAAGCCCGAGAATTTATTGTCTCAATATTGATTTCATCAGTAAATGGAGTGTTTTAAATCTCTTACATAAAAATGAAGTTGATTAAACTGCAGAATTTTTCATTCCACCAAAAAAATGGTATTTGGCCTTCACTGAATTTCAAATGGAATATAATTCATCATTTTATTCAATGAATGCCATGGGAAAAATAATTACTTTTTGTAATTTGGGGAGGAAATTTCATTTTAGGGATTTACCATCAAAAAATTATTTTGTGGCACATCAGTATTAAGATCCTTATGAGTGTATATTATGTTTCATTGCTTGGTATTTACCATTACTGCCTATTTGTCAGAATAATTAATTATCTTGTTCTGCTAATTTATATTGGAATCACCAAGGCAAGTTGTTTTTAAGTCCTTTCTTATCTCTGATTGATGATGGAATATTTTAACTCTGTAACCAGGGGCATAATAGATACATATGTTAATACAAGGGCCTGAAAATAGAAACTTGAGAACGTAAAATCTTGTGCTTATTGGTTTCAGAATATGCCAGGAATACCTTCCCTGAGTTTTCATATGTTTTCTAACTGTTTTGCTTCTGAAGAAAAGAGCTTTTTTCTTTTGTTTTGGTTGGTTATTTGTTTTAAGTTTGACCAAGTATAGTTCATAGACTCTGCTCCTCAGTCACAGAGTGAGGTAAGAGAATTGAATGGTCCCTGTTCTCCACTATAAAGATAGTGGGATATGAATTTACCTGCAAAGTGGCAGCTGAGTGGAGGGCTGATAGAAGATAGCAGGTGCAAAAGGCATTTCACAGCAGGCAGGTACTGAATTAGGTATTTTGTGTGGTACCTTGGAAATGACTTCAGAGTGTCCTCAAGAATCAGTGTGTTTTTAAAGATCATAGCCTGGGACTCTAGGAACAGGGGTTTGGTTTTGCAGGTTATCTGGTTCTTCAGTTGTTTCCAGATGTTTAACAACTTTGGGGTAATGTTCCCCTTCAGCCACAGGTTTTCTCTGCACCCTAGATAAAGTCTGACTTAGTAGGAGAGTGGGCCTTATCCTGCTTTCACCCCTTCTGAATCCTTCCCATGATGATAAAGCATATCTAAACAAATGTAAAATTTTTATTTTCTTTCTCATTACATCTCAAGCATCCTTCTCCCAAGCTCTGCAAGATGCCCCAGTTGGGGATGGTGATGTCTCTGCCTGGACAGTCAGGCATCCTGGGGGAATGGAGCAGCATCCACCTCCATGACAGCACCCATGCAGAACACAGGATTTGTTACGCCTAAACGTCAAAACTTGTAAGAAGTGGTTTAATAATGAGAATCAGTAGACCCCTGAGTATAATGCTGCTGCTGTATGCTTTCATTAATCTAAGGTTTAGGGATGACAGTTATGATGCGTGGCATTGGGAGTATGTGAAACAGCAGTCATTAAACAAAAGTGGGCTTTTAAACTAATGACAGCTGCCTAAATGGCTTTGCAGTGAAACAGATTCCCTGAGGCAACCATTCTTCGAATAATACAGGTCCTACTGACTTTAAAAAAAAGCAGGAAAATATTTTGTTTTGGTGCTCGAGTACTGCTTTTACATTCATCCCAAAGGTCAAGCTGTGAAACATTTGCTAGTCTTTACACTGGAGGTGTTAGAAAATAATGAACGGCAATGTTTCCTGTAATCCATTCACTGTTATTCCCCTGAATTAAGCCACGTGCAATACCAAGGATTCACACCTGTTCTAAGATGGGTTTACAGATGAGTATGGGGACACTATCTAAACTCAGTTTAGTGTTTAACCTAGTAGGTAGTTTTGCACAATATCTCTGTTATACAGAATTTTATCCAAATGTCTTCATCAAAACCTGTTCCAACTTCTGTTGGTTTAAAATTATGCACAATAAAGCAGAATGTTGCTTTGTCTCCTTTGAGGACATCATTCCCAGCCTAAAGCCGAAGGTGTAAATATGCATGTTTTGCCTTTTCCTTCATGCCAGAGGTCCTGACAGACAAGGGCTACCCGTATCTGAAGTGCACTGGCCAGTTTCCTTGAAGACACATTTTAAGGAGGTTGATGGTTGCAGAAGACCAACCTATTCTCAGTCAACCACTTTCACATCTTTTTAACTTTTGCTTTTCCCCTGCTCAAGTTTGGTTTCTTTCTGAAAGTTCTTGTTTGGCTTCTGTCTTCCTGTCCCCCTCATTCTTCACCTTTATCAGAACTCAGGGTTTTTTTGGTCCTCCTTTTATTACCAGGAATAGAGGAGATGACAGAATAACAGACAGTGAAAGGATGTCAAACAGCCGAATTTGGTTGTTCTGCGTCATATCTTTTCATACCATACACAACTTGGAACCCACTTCTTGCTCTGTAAACCTAGCTTCAACCTGGGGCTGGCCTTGCTTGCTGAATAACTCCAGATAATTCCAATTTTTTTTATAAAGCAAGCAGTTCCACTAGAAATGTATGCGAAATCTGTTGAGAGCGGTCATATTTCACTTTCTCCCTGTCATGAGATGGCATTTTAAAGCTGAATGTTGAAGTGCTTTCTAATATTTCTAGGAGCCCTGCAAGACTGAGCAGAGGTTAGGAAGGATGTGATGGAGAGTGGGCTGGAGGTTCAGAGGTCTCCTGGCAAGTCAGGGATGTTGAGTGCAGCTTTCAGAACCTGAACAATTCTTTTGCGAACGTCACCAGCAATCCTGGCTCCCTGCAGGCTTTGGCTCTCCTCTGAGACCTCTGTAACACACTACTCTTTCCACCACTTTTCCTGTTTGCCCACATAGTCTGTCCTAACAACAAATGTGCTTTCTGTGGGCATTTCTTCATGGAAGAGGAGGGCTATCTAGTTGGTGACTTCAGCCATATTCTCCTCTTCCTAGAGAGTCATATACTCTCTTCTTCCTAGGGAGTATGCTTGAGTCGGGAGGGAAGAGTGGAAGAAGGGTTATATTAACTAAAACATGAACATTTGAACAGATGGCTGACCTCTGTAACACCAAGAATTGTTTAATTTTAGAAATTTGCAGGCTGTTTCAAGTTTGTTGTGCTCCTTACAACCATCTGAGCATAGATATGCAACGATTTATTAGCTTACTGCGAAACTTTGTTGTTTAATTTCCCTGCCTGTTTAATTTTTAATTTGAAATACTGAGATTTAGGTGGAATAAGCAGGATCCTGGATCATCAGTGGGATTGGCTCCCTTTGTGACAACTTCCTTTAAAGCACTGAAAGCTGAGGGAGAAGAGATGCTCCCGGTCATGGTGGAAGGAGCTCAGCTCCTCTGCTTTTCTCACTTCCCTGGCATGCTTAGCTCTAGCACAGACGGGGTCCATGGAACAGTTAATTGTGGGCAGGGAGGAGACAGATGATCATCCTGCCCCAAATCACTTAAACGTCTTAAGAGTCTACCCTTGCCTGTCTGAACGAGCCAACTAATCTTTCAGTGAGCTGCACAAGTGAGTACTGAGTTATATATGGTAAAAGACAGAGATGACACAAAATGATCCAATTCCCCTATCCTACCTCTACCACAGCAAAAACTGTGCACCCTTTGCTTGCTTAATGATAGAAGAACATCACTGTTGGAAGAAAATTGTTTCTGGCTGTGGGGGGTTTCTCATCCTCTGGAGGCTTTTAGGTCAGGGTTGCATATCTTTTGAAAACAGGTGGTATAGGCCAAATGGGTGGTGGCCGGGTGCCAAAATTCTTGAAGAAATTATTTGAATGGAAAGGTATTGGCCTAGATCAGTAGTTCTCAATGCTTTTTGTGAGATCACAGCAAATTCCCAGGAACTGTGCTTCAGACACTTGTGGGGCAGTTTGAAAGAGCAGTATCTGCTTGGTGACCACTCATGAAGTCTTTAGTGCTGTCCTGGAGACCTGCTGGGATGAGTGATGCCAAGGATCCCATCTGGGATTCAGTGAGTCAACACTGGAATAATAACTATGAAGCACTTGAAAAATGTCTTTATAAGGAGCACACCATGTTAGTCCACCAGAAAGAGAAAGAAAAAATAAATCTGTATCAGTGCAGCATGTATTTCTTTTATAGACATCTGGCTTATCACTATGGTTGGCTTTTCTTAATTACTGCTAATGCTTCTGAAGGCTGTGCAGTTGGAGATGGAATGTGGCTGGCCCAGAGTCAGGGCACAGCAGCTTTTATCGGGCCACTCAGAGACAGACCATATGCAAAATGCATTTAATTTTTCCTTGGTTGTCTTCTCTAAATAAAAATGTGATGCTGTGAGAATGTCTGTTTCATCCTATTGCTACACTCCACCAAAGTTGCCATTTTCTGACAAATTGTTTTTGAAAGTTATATTTGGTAAATGTCTGTTTACTTAATTCCTCTCCTGTCATTGCTGCTTGTCCATGAAACCCAAATTTCTTTGCATGCAAGCTCAGCTGTAGCTCAGTTCAGAGCATTCTTTACACTGTAGTTGCTTTCTGCTCATTTGCTTTTTTTTTAGCTCTTCCTCTGGCGATGGAGGAACTGCAGGTACGTCACATCTGATGGAGGCAAATCCAGCCCCTGCTGAGCCAAGGGCTGTTAGAGAAGGTGTGTGTGTGACAGTCACGTGGTCAGAGTTCCTTGCTCACCCCAAGCGTTGGAGCTTCAGCACCCTTGGCACCCCGTAGCTATAACATAGGTGCGTAACCAGGATTAACTTTGCAGGAGTGAGTGTCTTCCGCCTGCAGAAAACCATGTGAAAGTCCTTCTGGCTTAGGTCTTTAGCCAACAAAGGAGACTTCATCATTGCCTTCAACAAAATTGGCTTGTCGGGAGAAGACTTGGAAGAAGTANAAAAATAGTCCTTCATCATAGAGCTCTATTCAATACTGTGCTGTTCAAATCACTGGGGAAAACGGATAGTCCCTCTGTGACACTGATTTTATAACATTTTTTTTAAATTGATAAACTTAAACTCACTTTTTTTCAGGGAAAGTCTTAAGCAAGTCGTAACATGGTTTCCCCATAGTTACAGTGATGTAATCCAGCTTTGGCCACCCTTGCCTAGCAGTGGGTGTTTCTGGAGGAAGGTAGAGCATAGGGACTCGTGTTAGAAAGGCAAATGCAATTACAAGAGCAAACAGTTGTTTATATTCTATAAAACTGGTACTCACTGCTCTCAGGTTCACCTTCCTTGCCTTAAGGTTTTCTCATTAGAAGCAGTTTCTGTAAATATCATCTCTTTCTTTCCCCTTGGAGAGATCTCAAATAGCTGGGCTGGAATTAGTGTCTGGGTAATCAATAAACTTTAATCTACATGATGGGGATTTTTTCCTTTAAGTTGGTTCTTTCTGTACTGGAGAAAACACGTCTAAAGCAAATGTAAAATGAGGAAGGGTTATATTTGGCTTGACTTGCTGTTACTATATGCACTTATAATTTTGCAATATGAATATCTTCCAAAACAATTACAGCTATTGCAAGATTGACACTAAATGATTAATCTACTACCAGACAGCCAGTGCAGTAGTGTCTTTGAAACAATTTTTGAGCCTCTTCCCTGCTGTTCTTTCCCTGCAAGTCTGATTTAAAGATAAGCCTCTGACCATAAAATAGCGTTGTGTAGCCTGGTTCTTTTTCAGTTTCCTCCTTTGCTTCAGCATTGTGCTTCTGTCTTGCACTGAAAAGTGTGTAATGGAAGGATCTGAAGTCTGCCCTCAGCCAAAACATCCAGTCTTGTATTTCATTTGAGACATATTCTTAAATTATCTTGGGGCTGGCTGGATTTATTTGTACACTTAAGTGCATGCTTAATCCGGGTGAATAATGATACTTGAAAGATTTTGTTGATAGGAGGTCACAAGTGTTTTGCTTTGTGTTAGTGGCATAGGTGCAGAGCATGTGAAAATATTCATTGATCATCTCATTGTCTGGAGCAGTCCTTGTAATGGGAATACCTGTTTATATCCTGGTTTTCTTCTCAGCAAGTCTCTGCTTTTGGCTATGTAGTGTAGAGGGAGAACTTCCCATGCTTAGTTGAGCTGAATCTGCAGCTGAATTTAGGGAGGTGATTAAACACTGTAAAATCCAATAGTTTGTGAGAGAAAAGGCAAGACCACAGAAAAGATTCCAGTTTGGTTCTTCATGAATTCTGTAAACTTGTAAATTTTTAACGTTTTAACAGCTACAAGTCATAGCACTGTGTACCGTGCTGCATCAAGACTGACTCAGAGGAATCTTCCAACACCTGTTGATGCTGTGGACCTGCCTGTGTGCTAGTTCTGGTTTTAATTGTCTTGCTGTTTAAAGAGATGTCCTCAAATGTGACCTGAGGTTAGAGGTTAAGCTGTTCCTCATTACTCTGAATAGCAGTGATACATTTGGTTGTATGCCCCGTTGAGCCGGCTTGGAGCCGATGAGCAGCAGTGGCGCTGGGCACAAGTCATGGAGTTACTCACAGCTTCTTAATCTTTTCCTTAAGATGTTTTGGTTAATAATACAATGTAGTAATAATTTTGGACAGTAATAGGTTTGCTTCTCTGGCTTGTGTGATGCCAGTTCAGTTGTTGCAGAGGTTTTGAGTTTACTCTCAATAAACATCAAGCGCAAAGCCAGTTACTGTGTGCGTGGTTGACCATGACTTGATGAAGCTACAGCACATTTTGTCTGCACTTGGAAATATTTTCCTGTCCCTAAAGGCAACTCTGTGCTCTGACAGCAACGCTTTCATTGGAGAATGAGAAAATTTTAACACTGGCTCCTACTGCCCAGCTTTCTCAGGTACATGAATCACCTTTCTTAATTCCATGTAGTGGAAGAAACAATCCTGGAGTGCTTATAAATTGCATAGTTTACATTTGCTTAGGATGCTGAAGTTTGGGAGTGAGCTCCAGGGAGATATCTGTGCTATGTTAAGGTTATTCAGAGCAAAGCTTGGTTTTGATCTTAATGCATTTGCTACTGAATTTTAGTACATAAACGTGAGACAGACTGCTCCAACCCAGCGAGAGATTATTATTGTTTTGGTGAGGTAGCTTCGGTGCCTCTTCAAAAATGACTCAAATTACCAGTGCTTATAAATAAACAGTCTCCCTCCTCTCAACCTCCAAGTGTGGGAGACCTGTGCTGAAGGCAGAAAAGGGATGCAAGGCGAGAAGCAAGAGCACCCTTGCCTCTGGATGCTGTGGAGTGAGGCTACAGGTGGCAATTGATCCCATTTAATCTTATTTTTAAGATATTTTTCTACGCACATCATGACACACTCTCATCATCCTGTTGTTTAGGTTCCTCTGTGAGCTGGTTGTGGTCAGCATGTTTCAAAATAGCAAATTTCACGAGGCTGTGTTGGTTGCAGAGCACTATCTCCTGTTTTTGCAGCGAGCA
>VYZQ01025605.1:0-24642 GCA_013400655.1 Mystacornis crossleyi | reverse complement strand
TTGCAGCGAGCAGAAAGTAGACTTCAGTCCAAACAAACTGCTCCCCTCTTGGGTGCTTGCCCTGGGGATAGGCTGTTCACATCCACCCTGACTATAAACTGCCACACTTTCAGTTTGAACTTGAGCATGGGCGTTTAATAATTTGAAGGGGGTTTTGTCAGCGCTGTGGGTTTATTTTTCCCATCTGCTGTTCCCCATCCTGATGCAGTACCAATAGAAGCTCCTCTCCCTTCTTGTGCTTCTGTTTCAAGATGCATCAGCCAAGTGCTGGTAATTTCCACTTTCCTTACTCGTTTTTTAAAATTTGTATCATTGAAGAACATTTTGATCTTTGCTCTTTATTTTTATTTGCATGATCTAATTCAGTTTGACTTTGGCAATTTCTCTTTGCCCCTTTGTTTCCTGACCTCTGACACAGCTCTCTGTCTTTGATGAGCAGCCCTTCCTTTCCATTCCTCACATACAGTCTGCTTAGTCCTAAAAAATCCCTTTTTGGTGGTTTTTTTTTTTTCTGCAGTTGGATTGGGACTCATTCTACAGATATCTCCCCTTTTTTTGCTGCAGTGGGATTGGGACTCATTCTGCAGATATCTCCCCTACTTTGTTTGGGGTTGATCAGTACCAACCTTTTTTTTTTTTTTTCATCTTTGCCATACAGATATTCTAAGCTTCTCACAAGTGTGTTCTTGACCGCTTTCGTCCAGCTGGCTTCCATGCTGAGTTCCTTAGATTCCTGAAAGCTTATGGGAAATTGAAAAGATGAATTTTTGTGTTTCCCTAAATCACCTCTCCATGATTACAGTCGCCTCCAGAGTTGCTTTCATTGACCACTTATAGCTACTTACAGTGTCTAAATTAGAATTGCCCTTTTCTAGTTTAGCAGCTGGAGGATTATAATTGTTGTCTTCTGCTTCCAGGAATATCTGTGGTCAGCTCTTTACGTTAATAGTGGGTTCCTCGGTTGAGTATTTTGGGAAGTTGCAGTCCCACAGTAAGATAAGCCCTGCTGGCAGTTCTGTCTTGCTGTGGACCTTGCAATCTGCACTGCACTGCCATGCAGACTCCATAGGATGTAGGATAACCTGTGCTGTTGTCCTTCCTCCTTCCAAGCAATATTTGGAAATGCAATTGACCCCATGCCACTGCAGTCCTTTGGAGTTTCTTATTCTGCTCTCTGAGTTTTCTCTAGCAGTGCCCTTTCTCCTGGTATCAGTATGTTAATCCGTGCTTTTGTTTCTTACTCATCTGTGAATTCTGGCTAATTAACATCTTATCTGACTGCTGCTATTAGTGTTCATATGCTCTTTGCTCTCCTAAGTTTGGATATTATCTGCTTTTTTGTCCGCATTTACCAACCCTCCTACTTGTTTATTAAAACCAGATGTGGGAATTAAATGATTTTCCTGATTATCCTGTCTCTAGAGGTTTTTTCTTCTGTAGTTTAAAACTCCTGGCTGTGGCTGCTGTGATCACAGACGGACGTGTCTCATACACAGAGAAACATGCTTTTTTCCAATGAATGTCTTCTGGTGGTGGAACACCCTAAAACTTCCCTTCCAGTGTCAGCTCTTGAACCATATGGATGACATTAACTTGTAATAGCTTTTCCTTCCTTTTGTAGCATCAAAAGTCCTCAGGGATGATGCTCAGAGTCTAAGCCTGGTCTCCCCAGACTCTCTCTATAGCCTAGAGGGAGGTAGACACCACCAAAGAGCATCTAAAATAGGCTATTGCTCCAAACTGCCTTCCTGGTCTACCGGCAGAAAGACTATCCTCTTCTGGGCTAAATTTAGTCCTGAGCCTGGTTCGTGCCTGTGGCTGAGTTCTTCATCTGCACTCTGAGACCAAGAGCCCTTCTCTTACTGGAAGGCCAGAGATGAGTGTCTGGGGGGAAAAGAAACTCAAATACTTTCAATAAGAAGAATCAAATGAAGTGCAGTAAATATACAGAGAGCTGAGGACAGTACAGTGGAGCAGCCAGGGGACACAGGATGGAAAAGATAGGGAAGCAGAATGCGAGGAAGAAGAGTCAGGCCTCCAACATGGGAGCTGTGGCCTTGCAATCAGAAGCAGCTGAAAGACTTTGCTGGTGCAAAGACTTCTTGCATCATCTCTCCAAGCAGGAAAAATGAGTCCAGATTGCTGTGTCTAAAGAATTATTTTTTTATTTCCCATTAAGAGGGTAGACACAAAATCAGATTTCCACTCTGAGTTGTCTTGTATTTTTAGCCTGTGATTGGATTGCAAATGCACACTGGATATTTACATTTCTGGAAGGACTCTGGTGCTGTTGTCTTAACCAGGATCCAAGTTAATTTGCTGATCTTCCAGATGGGAGCCATTCGTTTCTCTATTACACATTTGCAGGAATGCTTAATTTAATCTAGATTTTCTAGCTCAGTAATTTGCCTATTTTAACATTCAAGCATTTTCCCTATCTCTCCTTCTGGGTTTTTTTTTTCCTTACCCTTGAGCTGAATTATCCACTGTGCAGAATAAAAAAAATGGGTTTTTCAAAAGGAATAACCTGTCCATCATCCATCCAGCATAGAAGCTCTTGGGGAGATGATTGTCCTTCCATCTCCTACAAAAGGTTTCCTAAGAGGTGACTAAGTGCAAGACATAGCTGGTAGAGCCTCTTAGCCCCGTTTCACTTGGTTTGTTGAGGCTCATTACGTTTTACTATCTTCTTTGTTTTAAACTATTTAATGATCACCTTATTCTGGTCTAGTCCTTGTGCTGAATATGGATGTTGCTACACTGTTGGCTCTTTCTCTGTTGTGGGTAGATAAGGATATTTGCAGGAGGAGGTTCATAATTTTCCTTAGCAACATTCAGCCTCCAGTGCATTGAGTGGCTTGTGATTGTATTATAGCCATTCCTTTAATGAAATTTTGAACTACATGTCTCTCTTGCAATCACTTCTGCCTGGGGTTCTTAGATAGCCGTGCAAGCACTATGTGTATCATTGCCGTGGTGTACAGAGCATACTGAAGGAGCAGATGAGGTGCAGACAGGTAGTGCTAGCTCATGAGCCAGCTCTTTTCTTCACTGCTGCATTTTCCATAACAGCTAAGACTGTGGTAGGAAAAAATGATGCACTATGTTCTAGCTACTTTAGTTTCAAAATGAGTGTGTTGAAACAGCTTGAGGTCAACTTTATTATTTCTTCTTCTTGTGTTACAAATTCCCAGTGCTCCAAATAGCCAAATGTCATTCCAGAAAAACACAGAAGTGCTGCACAGAGAGTTTGCGTCCCTAAGCCCTGGAGACACAGTATACCCAGGGTGACAGGCACAAATGAGAGCTCATCTTGAGCAGGTCGGTCAGCACTGTGCAATACTCAGCATGTGGATGGACATGCACAGTTGCTCTGTGTGGTTCCTGTGTTGCTTATGGTGATGGAGCAGTTGAAGGAAGCTGCGGTTGGCAGGGAACATGCAATAGGCAACTGTCCTGTGTCATTCCTTGCTGAGGAAAGTTGCCTGTGAGGCAGGCATTCCCATTCATGATGGGAATGACATAAGGTACCAGAAAACATCTTTTTGCTCTTCATCTGTACAACATAAAGTCTTGCTGCCTCCTGGTCTGGGACTCAGGCCCCAAGGTGCTGGGATAATGTTTTCAGCCAGTGATGCCCAACCCTTGCAACGCCGGGGCAAAGTGGGGTAACTGCCTATGCAGTCAGGTACTTATACTGAGGCCGTTGGTACTAGTACATTTTGGGCATGAAAGGGTCACTACTGGCTTTCTCCATAGCAGATCAGTGGACAGGTTTTGGAGTGCTTTATCAGATGATGGAAGCGATGAGGCAGAGCCAGGTGAAGCAATACTGTGGTTGTACCCGGAAAGGCAGGCACAGGCTCAGCAGTGCAGCCCATCCTTGGATCCAGGGGCAGGGGATACATCTTGTACAGGCTCAAAGGGTCAGGGAAAAACCTGGACATGATTTCCAGCACCAATGGCAAGCTGTTAAGCACCCAAAGACAAAGGTGATGTAGTGGAAATGTTACAGTAAAAGATTATTTGGTCAGCCTGTCAGGTTAACAGACAGTAACCCAAACAGGGTGGGATTTCTTTAGGAGGAATAAAGCAACATAAGAGATGTTTAAATTCTTGTCTTACATATTTGTTTGAGGACAATAATGAGCCATTAGTGGGAGAACTGGTTTAATTGACTTACGGGAACTGAAATGACATGATATACTTGAGTAGGAAAATAATATTTTACATTATTTGATATAAAAATGATATTATATATTTTATTAGAGCATTGTTTTTATCTTTCTCTACCACTGTAAAAAAGGATGAATGTAAAGAAGAAAGAAATTTGTAATTTGTAATAAACTCTGAAATGTAGCTGGGACATAAGCTAGTTGCATAGAAAAGGCCATCCTGGAAGTTTTCTCCCTATTATGCTATGCATGCAAACTCATTATGACCCTCTAGGAGTTTCTCAGAGTCTTTTCCTGCCTTAGTGTGATCAGGACACTAAAAACATGGGATTATCCCCCATGCTCCCCCAGTCACAGTGGCGTGCGTGTGTTGTGAAAATGGCTCAGCAAGGCTGCCCTGCAGCAGCCCAAGCTGGTTCAGGCTACCTAGGAAATCCTATTAAGTCAGGAGTGTCAATACAGTGTGCACAACTTTGGTGCAGAGGGGGCTATTTATAGCTTCAGTAAGAGTATTGTGTGCACAGGGTTTTTCTTTCACGCCTAATCAGGGACCTTGACAGATTCACTGTCCCCTTTACCTGCTCAGCAGCTTGGGTGCCAGACCTCTGAGAGCACCAGTGTTTTAGCTGGAAATCCTGGTCATCTTCTAAGACCAGCTGAGGGCCACTGTGGAGGAGGAGGTCGTGATTTTCCGCCTGCCTCTCTGCACATCATCTCCTCCTCTCCTGACTCACTGGATTCAGCCATTTGGCTCCTGGGGCATGCAGTGCCCTGCTGTCAGCATGAGCCTTGCCGTGGGAAGTGGAGGGGTGCCTTATATGTATGTCAGTGATGTCTTCAAATTTCTGAAGCTCTTCTCAGTGATAAGTGAGCTTTGTGGGGTAAAGTATGTAGGATCGAGAAGTTGGAGGGACAAAATGTGGCAGAGCTGCAGAGTGTAACAAGGCAAGGTGATTGGTCTTCATGGGAAAGATGATTTATGCACCCCATCAGCAATGTCAGTTCATGATTTTTCAGGTCTGCCGGGGGAGATAGGAAGAACTCACCTGTAAGAAGTTTCTGGGCTGGGATAATCCAGCAGTGGAGCCAGAACCTTCTTTGTGTGTGTTCACACTCCAGTTTTAAGCTTTGGCATTTGGCAAGCACAGTAATGGTATGTCAAGGAATTGCCATGAATTAGTTTCCAAATAACATAGCATTGAGTGGAGCACAAAGAACAGATGAACATGCTCCTTCCGGCAGCTGGCCTGGGCTGGGGTCCCCCCACTGCTGCCAGCCCCCCGAGATCCTGCCACAAAGTGCAATCTGATGTGTTAACAAAGTGTATGAGCTGCCTGCAGGCTTACTGCATTGCATCAAGTGAGTTGATTAGAGAGACTTTTGATTTTACTGGGTTTTTATATTCTTATTGAGAGCCATTTGTCACTCCACACAGAAATCTGATTAGCTGAGAATTGCTGGCTCTCTGGTATATGTTGATCCATAAGATGAAGGATGCAGTAATAAACACAGTCAACTGGACTGCTGGAGAAATCTGTAGGATTCTTTGGAGGCTAGGAAAGAGAGGTCTTGACACTTAAATGTTTTTCCTTTGGGAACTTGATGGTGTTTGGCACGAGGGTTCTGTGCCAGCATTCCTTGAGGGGGCTTGGCAGCCTGTTTCAGCCCTCTGGTGCTGCTCTGTGGGGTGTCTGTGTCCACCCCTGTGGTGAGAAGAGAGAGCTGCCTTGTTATGGGTGGTCTTGTGTGGGAAGGGAGCAGGAGGCTGGTGTTATTGCAGTCTCAAATCCACCCTGTTGGCAGAGAGGTGAGGCAGAGCCTCAGGTAGTGGGAAGGGCAGAGCAAGGAAATTGTAGATGACTGTGCTGCTTCTGCGATGCTTCCTAGCAAAAAGCACGCTGCTCCTTGCACAGTGTGATTGGTTAGTTAAGCAACTTTGAATTCAAGTCTCCTTCAGGAAATGGGGCCCTAGATAAGGCTTTCCCTTCTCCCAGCAAATACACCTCCCCATCGATCTGCATAAAATAACCTGCAGTTCTTCAGCAAGGGAATAATTAAACTTGGTACCAGACACCTTGGTGCATTTTTAGAGGGTGCTGGTTGGGCACTGTAAATAATTGGATAAAACACGGACAAGGTGGCTAATGACACCTGCAACAACCAACAATGAGCTGTTTTGAAAACCCAGTTTGGCTGGCTGAGATGGGCCAAGAGGGCTGAGCAAGAGTGAAGCAAGGGATGGTTGTTAGCCATAATCTGCTGTCCTAAAGCCAACAGCCTACCACGTGTTTGTTAGGTTGGACTGCGAGAAGATGTTCCGCTTCAGCTCTGCTTCCTAAAATATACAAAAAAATGTTTTCCAGCTTTTCCAGAAAATTTTTGAATTAATTAATGTATTTGCAGGGCTGCATTGAATCTACTTTTTATCCTAGTGTAGAAGAACACATAGTAGTTGGAGTGACCCAACCGTCTTAGCTTCCACCTTTTTATTTTCACAAACATATTTTTATTGTTGAGGCTGTGGAGCAAAGCTTATATCTTCAAGTCTTGTAATGCTTGAAGCTGTCCAGTCCATCCTTGAGCCGCTGTGCAAACTCACCAAATTCTTCTTGTCTTGGAGGTAAAAGTCAGTAGGGAGATACTAAAATTGAGGCAGATGCCTTTTTATGATTTCAAGTGCCTTATTTTATCTCTCAAGTTTGCTTTCATCAAAACCGATGGCTTACACTTGCTGTCCAAGCAGTATGGTATCCAGCAGTAGTGAGGACATTTTTCTGCCTGGGATGAGACATTGCCAGCAATGTCAGGGTGGTGCAGAGCTGGCATGGCATTTGCAAATGATCACTCATAAAGCTGGTGCTGTGATTAATTAGTGTTTTCCAAGCTCTGAAACAGGCATTTTGTATTAATAATGTTCATGTCTAAGTGGCACTCTGCTGGTATGGAGTTTCTCTTTGAACGGAAGTTGAAAACAGGTAATTTTGCCATTAGAGCCTAAACGTGTAGCCACATCAGACTGTTGGCACAAACTGGGTCTTGTGTTAATGTATTTGCTCCTTGAAGGTTTTTGTTTCTTTGATTCAGAGGTCTTGCTGCTCAAAGTGTAGATATGTGTGTATTGACCTAGTGCTCCCTTCCTTTTAAAGAAGGTGAAGTTTCAGTAGACATTTTGGAAAAACAGGGGATCTTTCAACTTTTTATTTTAACTTTGAGGGAAGCTAAGTGCTGTACCAAAAGTTCCAACGGTGAACGGGTGGTCTCCTCCTAGCTCCAAAAATTCAACCTGTAGACGGCAAAACTACCGGCTTCTGGAAAACCCTTTTAACTCTTTCCACCTGCCTGCTCCTCTGAAACTAAAATTTGGGGCGTTGCTTGAGATCCTGTAACTTGTTTATATGAAACACTCAAAGATGTTACAAGCAATGATATCTGAGGAGCTGCAGAAGAGAAGCAAGAGCCAACTTCTGGTTAGTGGGGATTCAAAGCTGAGCTTGAACTCGTGGGAAGGGACTCATAATCCCACACTAGCTCTTTTTTCTCCAAAGAATCTGCAGCAAAGCTTTGGAAGTGTGAGCTGCAACCTCTGCCAGTGCTCCTGGATGTCTTGGATGGTTTTGGGGAGGGAGGAAAAGGGGGATACAAGCTGAGAGCAGTCACCCTCACTGAGCTCTTTCTTTAGGCTTTGCCTGCCTTGTGGAGAGACTTAATTCAGTGTCTGAGAGACTCTTATTTTGCCAGTGTAGGAATAGGGATACTGAAGGGTATAATGGAAATCTGTGGGGTTATGTCTGCTCTACATCACTGCGCAGGAATTTTTGAGTGTTGGAAGGATACAAAATGTAAAAGCCGTCACTGGGTGGAGTGAGCGCAAATATGTGGTTTATGCATGTGGTTTTGCTTTTTATTTAAGGGAGAAAAAAAAAAAGTTAAAAATAAACTACTGGCTTGCCTCCACTTCCTGGTTCACAAAGGGCTGTGAAGGAGCAGCGGAAGGGATGGGGTGGCCAGTCCAGCCTGGAGAACCCCCTGCCTAAGGGCATCTGGAGAGGTGAGGTGAGGGGATGAGTGGAGGACAGCCAGCACCCTCTTGGGCAGCCAGTGAGGAGTGGGGCTGGTGATGTGGGGCTGTCCTTTCTCTGGGTTCCAGGGGGGTGACACTGCAGTCAGCTGGTGTCTGTCTCGCTTGGGGTGCTGCGCGTAGTGCCTCTACACCCATAAATATTTGTTGTGGGGCAAATGTTTAGGTCCTCCATCAGTCCCAAGTGTATGTTGTGGCAGTGTAGGAAGGAGTTGGCTTTAAACCCTAAATCCCAGAGAGTAGTTTAGAGGTCTGGAATGGCTTAGAGATCTAGGTGAAGTGGCTGAGCAAGCAGAGAAATGGTGAAGCCATCAAAAATGTATAATGTGATGGCAGCCCCTTGTGCTGGTGCAGCAGTGTGGCAGTAGGGTTGTGTAATGGGCACCAAAACTGGGCCTGAGAGCCACTGGGCACTGCGTGACACTAGCTGTGCCAGCTGCAGAGGGCTTTGCTCTCCAGGCAGGGAGGAGTAGTGGGTGCTGGGATGGTTTGCTGAGCCGGTTCTGGGAGAGCTGCAGGGAAGGGAGAAAGGCATCTCCTGGCTGAAGGGATGGTGCAGCTGTGTTTGTCAAGAGTTGCCCTGAGAGTTTCTCTTTACATGAAGGATACTACATTTTTTGTTTGTTTGTTTGTTTTGAAAGAAAACCTAATGATACTGTGCAGGCAATGCACAGGTGATTAAATTGTTCATAATACTAAAACGTTTATGAATAAGTTGACAAAAGCAATAGGAAGTTGCATCATTTTTTCTGTTCTTTAGAGGCAGGATGGAAATTCCCCAAGGTTGTGGTCAGTAAGGTGTTGTGGAGCCTGGTTCTGGTCCAAGCTGCCAGCAGGGACATTTATGTTATCCATGTAAGCTAAATTTGTTTTACTCTACCTTGTTTGAACCTCCACGAACCCACCTCACTTGTCTTAAATCCAAAAGCTAATGATTTGGAAAGATTTGTCTGAAAATACTCCTAAATTTTATCAGTGATTTCATGTCATTGGTCCTATCAATGTCTCTGTATTTACATTGCATATTTATACTTCACAGCTTGGTAGTTCTCAAAGCTTTAGAAACCTCCTGGAAAAATTTGCACCAAGCAGTGAAGCAACCTGATGGGGGAATCAGTGGCTTTGGTCCTTTGTGATCTCAGTTTTCTGGCCTGTATTAATCTATTTATCCCACAGCTTGAAGGAGATGGTGCTTGCAGGTTCAGCTGTGGGCTGGTGGAGTAGCATCAGAAAGGTGTGGGCTTGCCAAGTAGTGGCTTGCACATCCAGCTAATTTTAAAAGCATTTTAAAAGCATTAGAGGATAATGGATATTACATCTATATGTAAAAGGTACTTTCAACAGTGCCCGCAGGGGTTGCAGGTTGCCCATCTAGCTGGCAAAGCATCTGAATGTCAGAGCTGGATGGGGAAGCATCTTGCCATACTTGGGACCTTTCTGAGCAAGAATAAAGTTGATGGATGTAACTTTGTGGAAAGATAAACGTGGCTGGTGTGGTGCAGTTGGGCAATCTGGGTTTCTTTCCACTTTCTTTTTCCTCAAAGAGAGTCCCAGCCCTCTTGGCTCTGTCTCTGTTGCAAGGCCCCTTGGGGATGTCCTGGGCTGTGGCCATTGAGCACCAAGGCTCCCAGGGAAGAGATGCTCCAAGGGAAGAGGTGCTCCTGCATTGACTGGAGCAGTGGCACGAGGGCCGGGTGTTTGTTTAGTGAGGGCTGCCATCACCTTGTCCGTGCTGCTGTTGCAGCCCAGGGATGGCTTACGGCTTTTTATGAGCTGCAGATTGTCCATCTGTTTGGTTTGCCTCCGTGGGGGAAGAACTGATTCTAGCACAGGGATGCTCTTTGGTGTATCTGGCAGTTTCAACTCCCCTTGAATTCTGTGACTAATTGCTGCAGCAATTGAATTTGGTGTCTGAAAGCAGCACTGCAGTCATGGGAGGGGACAAAACTGATTTTTCTGTTTAGCTCCTTTGAATCCTTCTTTTAATCTGGCCAGTTTGGCAAGTTTTGTTGCTGGATGTTTGGTTGTGTTTTTGATATTTTGAGGTGTGTATGTGTTTGTGGTTTTGTTGTTCTTAAAGAAAAATAATAATCTCTTGCCTCTTTAATGTAATGTAATTAGATGGCAGAGCAAGCTATTGAATGGCTCTGGCTAAAGCTGTGGAAAAGTATTTTTAACTTCATGCTGTTGTATGAAGGGTTTTCCTTTTTCTGCCTTTATGATGCTGACTGCCCTTTTATATTTTAGCATCTGTTCCTGTAAGAACGTGGAAGGAAATGAGCTGGCTCAGCAGAAACTGAAACCCAAACTAATCTCACGCTGTAGTAAATGCTCAATAGTCTCATTGTCCGTGGGCACTTCAGCAGCGTATCCAGGGGAAAAAAAGCAAAACCAGCATTAAAACCTGAAATAGATGGCAGAGAAAGCACCAAAGCCCTTCAGTTGTTTTCCCCAATATCCCACGGGCTCCGCTCCTGTGCCCCGTGAGCAGAAAGCCCAGCAGCAAAGCACCCGTGTCTGTGGCTCGGGTGCGGGGCTGGGTCCTGCCTCCAGGGTGCTGGAGCCTGGCTGGCGTCACCTGCCCAGCGGCGGGGCAGCCGGCTGCTGCCAAAGCTCCTTACGAGCTTTGCGAGGCTGGCTGCCACGCGTCCCGCAGAGTCCTCCCGTCCTTTCACCCCGTGCTTCCCCGCTTACATAACTGGCTTAGGTATTACGCTCCCTGCCCTCCTTGCCACTCCTGCATCACTCAGCCTCTTTGTTCCAATAAATAGCTCTTCAGCCAAGTCACTCCTTAGGTGAGGCTGGAAGTGTTTTGAGGCAGAGGCACCAAGTTTACATTCTTGCCTATTTAGTTTTGCAGATCTGTTTCATACCTAAACTCACTGGGATTATTTACTGAAAGTGTATGGAGAATAACATTTCTCATTAAAAAATAAATAGCCTGATAGCTTGTGAACCCATGGTGCTTTCTCTGGTCAGAAACTGAAAGTGAAATGGATTTTTTTTTAATTGCTTTATCAGACTGAGAGGAGTGTAGAGATTAGTAGAGCATACATAGAAGGAATTAAAGCAGCTCTCGAGTGTTTTAATAATCTGAGTAGTTAATATGTTTAGTATGAGTTGTCACTGAACCTTCAGTTTGGCACTTAAGGTTTTCGTTTGTTAAATACAAATAAATAAAGCGTGGAAATGGAGTTACTAACTATTGTGGTCCATAGTTGTGCATACATTCTTCAGTCCCTTGGGCAGGATTGCTCAATCCATGTTGGTATTCCTCAGCTGGGCTTTTCTGTGCGAGGTGTTGACACGTATGAGGGAGGTGTTCCTGCCCCTCTACTCTGATAAGACCTCACCTGGGCACTGTGTCCAGCTCAGGAACCTTCAGCACAGGAAAGGACATGGACTTGTTGGAGCAAGTCCAGAGGAGGGTCATGAAGAGGGTAAGGGGGATGGAGCTCCTCTCCTATGAGGAAAGGCTGAAAGAGCTGGTGTTGTTCAGCCTGGAGAAAGCTCCAAGGAGACTTCATTGCAGTCTTTCAATATAAAGGGGCTTATAAAAGACATGGAGACAGGTGGGGTATTTTCAGGGGCCTGTAGTGACAGGACAAGGGGCAATGGTTTTAGGCTGAGAGAGGCTAAGTTTAGATTGGACATAAGGAAGAGCTGAGAACCTGGAAGAGGTTGCCCAGAGTTGTGGATGCCCCATCGCTTGAAATGTTCAAGGCCATGTTGGATGGAGCTTTGAGCAACCTGGTCTGGTGTAAGGTGTCCCTGACCATGGCAGGGGGTTGAACTGGATGATCTTTAAATGTCCCTTCTGGCTCAAACCATTCTGCGATTATGTGATTATTTCAGTGTGATCTGGTGCCAAAATTTGCATTTGTTTACTGGCAAGGGCTAATATTTATACTGTACTTTAACAATTGTTGGCACTACTGCTTGATGAAGGTAAGCAAAATTCCTCTGTCTGAGTGGAAAAAATATTCTTCAAGTTTAAGACATGACACTTCTAATATTTTCCATGATATTTAATGGACTGGGAGGCAGAAGTTGGAAAAAGGACCATAACCTTTTGAAAGAGAGGAAGCACATATTTTTTTATTTTGGCTTGCCAAGCATTGCCATAGAGGCAGCTCCTCTATCTCTAGCCCATCTTTAGACCTGCTAAGGACTGACTTGAAAGGACTCTCCACCTCATCAGTGCAGGGTGGTGGTTGCTGCTGCAAAATGTGTTTCTGCTACCAGCTGCCTGGCAAAGCAGGGAAGTCCCATCAGCTGCCTTTCAGCTTAAATTACCCACTTTTTGGCACAGCAACAGGCTCTTTTTGGCCCTGTCCATGGGGCCTGGCACAGCAGAAGCAAGATCTCAGCTGCTACTTCTCTGCATCACAGCAGGAGCCCTCCAGCATCCCGCTTTTTTGCTGGGCCAGCCACTGGCAGGTGTGATCCCTCTTGCAGAGCTGGAGCAGCAGGCTTTGCCACTGGTTAACTTTAATTTGTACTAGCCTAAGATGTGCTCTTAGTGAAAAAATGGGAGCTCCCACTGCTTCTATGGAGGCTTGAAACCAGGCTACTCATGTCAAATGTAGCGCGGTCTGGAGCGTGTGCATGCCGTGGATTTCTCCTGGAAAGCTGCAGGCTTGGAAATGCTGGCAGCAACAGCAGTGTTAAGAAACTGGATGTGTTTTAGTAGGGTTATTTGTGGATAGAGAGTGGTGCTCTGTTTTTGAGGAGCTCTGTAAGCTTTGCCTGAGGTGTTCCCAGCAGCCCCTGTGGGTTCGTGGTGCAGCCTCGAGGAATATGCTGCTGCATTTTCCTCCCTGCTGAAAAGGGCAGTGTTGGTGGAGAAGCAGTTGCTTTCCATAGGAAAAGTCAATATGGGGGGTTTTATGTACACACACAAATTTTATTCAGCGGCATGCTGAGACATTTTTCATGACTCACATGACAGCAGTGATGGGCCACTGGAGCGAGTGCCCCGCTGAGCAGACCTGTGCCTGGCCAAAGCTGCGTGCATGCCCCAGTGTAGATCCAACTGCCGTTATGGCATAGCCCAAAGTTCTGGAAAACTTGGGGTATTTTTGGACAGTTTCTCCCCGTGCATTGGCTTGCACTGTGATCCAGTCCAGAGGTTTCTAGTTTGCAGATGGTCACATTGTGTGCGAGTGCTGCTTGGAGCTGCTAGGGGAAGAGTTGTGCTCAATCCCTGTGGGCCCACCCATGGGTTAGAGCAGCAAAGACACACTTCTTTTGATGTAAAATTTCTTTAAAAAGAGAAAAAAGTGCTTTTCTCAGCAGCAAATCTCTCATTGACTACAGGCACCAAGAGTGCATGAACATTTGCTGAACCACTTCCACTTCCCCTTCAGTGGATCCTGAGGTTCCTCACACTCCAAGTAGACTGAAGCCTGCTTGTAGCATTCAGGGGTATTTTCAGTCACCTTTTTTACTGCTTAGTAAAGGGGGATTTTTTTACTGTATTTTCAGAGCAAGCTGCCTGATGGCCTTTCTGTTTGTTTCAGCTGTTCCTCTGACTTACCAGATCTGAATCTCACCCTTTATGAGGAAAACAACCCAACTTTAAAATAAAAATACGTGTGTGTAGTACACAGATCCTACTGAATAGCAAATAGAGTGATTGTGGTCTCCCCTAGTTGAGGGTGTGATTACATTTGGTTGGTTGGTTGGCTTGGCTTACAACCCTACTGTTTTGTTTATAAATAGGCTATTATTCCCTGTTCATGCACTGGATGAGTAGTAGAAGTAGTCCTCATTCACCTGACACTGAGAGCTGGAGAAGAAACTGGAAAAATCCTTGTATGACTTGCAGTACTAGGTTTTACATGTGGAGATGTTCCAGTAATGTGCTGGATCACTTCTTGACATTATTTTTCCTTGAGCTTTACATCTCATCCATTAGACCTTCTCAGTAGATGGGTTTTGAAGCTCCACATTTGGGGGTGCACAGGTGACGTATCTGGTGCCATGACACTGCCATTTGCCATCAGCATGGAAGAAGATCAGGATGTCATTCGGAGAGAGCAGGGTATCCCTGAGGATGGCAGGCACAGAAAAGGCATGAAACACAGGGGAAGTCTGTCCCTGAACAGGGGAGAAGCTGCTCACTGGAAGCATGCAGGAGAGCCCAGGCAGAGCTGAACACAGATTGACCCAAGGCACTAAGGTCAAACGGCAAATCCCCTTCTTGGATGAGTTCCCAGTGCAGATGAAGAAACTTGGTGTTGAGATGGTGCGTGCGGTGCCGGGGTCAGGAGGCTGTCACTGCACTAAGTGCAGGGGAGGATTTCTGTGACACAGGGAAAGGACACTGTGTGTCTGAGTGGAGGCAAGAAGAACTTGGTCAGTTAAACCAGGGAAGCCAAGGCTGATGTGGGACTGATGGCTCTCTATCCGTGTGTGTAGCAGAGGGGAAGTTCCAGAGAAGATGGTGTTCCAGAGCAGATGTGGTCGCCAGCACTGAATACATTGGAGCTCAAGTTAGAAGATGATTTTGAGCCAGTAGAGGAATGAGGCCTTGACTGGGGTGGTGGGAGCAAAGCTAGTCTGGCTTTTGGGATAAAGCTCAGGAAGAAAGTCAGTGAGTGATGCTACATCTGCCATATCAGGGTCTGAACATAGTTTTAGCAAGAGGAGCAGCTCATCTTCAGGAATATTGAAAATAATGAGTATTGACTGCATTAAAGTACAAGTACATTAAGATACATCCATTCTGACATAGCTCTGTACAAGAAGCCATTAGGACGAAGCTGAGTAACAAAAGCTAATAGGACATTAGGATAGCTTGGAAACAAGAATTAGAGAAATAACCTATAATAGCCATGTTGAATTTGCAGGAACAGTGGCATTCAGCATCTTTGCTTCAGTGCATGCCAGTGGTGGATATGCCACCTCTACAGGGCTGGCACTTGAGCAGGTCTGCCCTTCTCACTCTTGGCTGCAAATTTGGTGTTGGCATGGGCTGCTTCTTACTGAACTTTGCCTTAATTCAGCCCAACAGAGTCATCTCAGCTGAGTGCTCACCAGATTACCATGGGGTGTGAATTAGTAGACAAAATCCAGGAATTTTATAAGAACACTACATTTACTGAGAGCAGTTTGCTGTCCAGTGAAGCCAGAGCCTGGGAGATAATTGCTACAAGAAATAGTTTTGACTCTTTCGCTCCTTTGTAAAGCAGGACAGGATTTGATAACTTTCTCTCCCAAATTTGGACCAAGTGCAGTTTCAATGGCTGTCTCAGCCATCAATATCACAGATGTCTGTCCGAAACACTGGAATTTTTGGGGGTAATTTGGGTAATTTTTTTGGGTAATTTGGGTAATTGCCTTGTGCCAAGCCTTCATGAAATAATTTTTTCCTCCAGGAATGTGAAGTTTGCTTATCCAATCCCATTTCAGAGAAATGCCAATTTTTACTGTAGAATAAATGTGTGTACAACTCAGTTCTTTCTGACCTGCCTATAACGTTGTTTTTGTTGTGAGAATATAAGTTAGAGTATATTTTTTCCACATTGCTTCTTAATCTGTCTAGCCTGATATTTTCCAAACCCGTGGTTTCCTTCCTTCTCTCCTTATTTTCTGTTATTAAGTCTTCTAGACCATTGAAAATATCTGAGATGTAAATTTTAGCAATTTTGGCACAGCACAAGTCGTCTTCTTTTGGGTTGTAAGCAGTGGGTGCTCTGGCAGACTAAGGACAGATTGTAAAACAACAAACAGGCTTCTTGCTGTGGGCCGATGCTCAGGGTGGAGAACAGGGAAGATGAGGGTTATTACAACTGAATATGTACACTAAAATGGATGGATAAGATAAGTCATGTGGTACTGGACAGAGGAGAGAGCTGGATGGTTCACAAGTATGCATTACTGTATGTAGGGTCTGATTCTGTTACATCCAAGCAAAGTAAATATTCCATTGGTACTTGTTAGGAGGAGGGTGATTTTTGTCAGTGCCAGTCATTTGCTCATCAGTACTGCTGCCCAACCGATAGCCCAACCCTGGCTCCCATGTTCATGGTCCAAGTGTGGGACCACGTGAGAGGCAGGAGGGAGGCAAGGGGGGAAGATCCCATGTGGCTGCAGAGGTGGGGAGGGTAGAAAGGAGCTGGGGGGGGATGGAGCAGGTTAAACGTCTCTTGTCCATCAAAATAAAGGTGCTGCTGCAGCCCTATAGGCCATACAAGAAAGGGCTAAAAGGTAAATGGGTCTGATAAATAGCATGATGTTGAAATGGCATTGCAAAGTGTAAATGGGCACTTTGATTTACCTTTTTCATCAGAAGATGTGCTTGAGGGACAAGTCTGGCTCTGCACCTTTGGTGGCAGAGCTGAGAGCTCTGTCTTGAGGTTTTACAGGCTTTTTTGTCTAGATGATGCCAGTCACAATGGGACTGTGGGCAGCCCAGCCCTCCCCCACTTCCCACCAGCATGCTGGGAACTGCAGCGGAGCGGCTGCATTCCCTGGGAGAGCCCCATCAGCCTTCAGCCGGGTCCCAGCCAGACAGGACTTTCTTCCAGCAGCAACCCTTTTGGTTTTCAGCAGAGCTCAGGAGGAGGTTTATTTAAAGCCCTGGTCCTTTCTGCGGAGGAAGTAGGAAGCGCTTCCTCCCTGTAGATCTCTATCCAAAGCTTTTGTCCATTTTCTTACAGTCCCACCCTGCTTGGAGTTGCTCCAAAAGCCAGCACACCAGGGCTGTGTGCTATTGTTCAGCGGGGTCATCCTTAGCTGCGGTTCCTCTCCTCTTCCAAAACACAGAGTTTCGGCACCAAAATGCTGAAGAGCTCTGTCCTGGGCTATGGGATGTATAAATGCCCATCTGTCTACCCTGCCCCACCATCCCTCCTGCAGTTGGAAATGTCAGTGTTGCAGAGGAAATACGAGGGTTGACCTTCCTTTGGGAGTCTATCTGATTCTTGCCGCTGAGTTTCAGCTGCGAAACTTAAAGGAGGTCTCAAAATAGGTCTGACAAGTCATGATCTCTGCAATAGAGGGTCAAGAAGCTAAAAACCCACAAAAATATGAGGGCCTAAAATGCTTTTAAAGTACTACTGCCTACTCTCTTCAGAGCAGAGGCGGGGAAATGTGGGATTGTTTCTGTTATGCTGTGTTTATCTCCGAAGAGTCCAGCAGCAGGATCATGCCTGTGTTTGCAGAGGGAAGAAAGAAGAGTCTGAATGACAGGCTCAGTCATGGCAGAGTGCCAGTTGGAGGATTTACCTGGTTCTTCCATGGTCCAGACTGCCTTCAGCTGAACAGATCAAACTTCATCTGCCTCTGGCAGGGAGCTCTTCACCAATGCCAGTGTGACTCCAAACATCTCTATCAGTTGTAGGAACTGACTCCTCTGACCCTAAGGGTGGTACACTTGCTGGCCTTCCCTTTTCAACATGTGTAATGCCAACAAAGAGCTGTTAGCAGGCTTGTTGAAGGCAAAGGGAAGCGGCCTTGCTGTTGTGCGCTGAACGATGATGTGTGCGCACCCCAGGAGAAGGCATCACTTCAGAAACTTTCAATTCCTGCACCATCCTCCACCATCGGAGCCCTCCTTTTAACCACTGCCGCAGCCTTTAAACACTTTTTTCCTGTTCCTTTCAAGAGGAAAAAATAAATGATAAATTATTGTGTTGATCTTACGCAAATGTTGCATTTACGGAAAGATCTTGTTGACATGGTTTCTCGCACAGGATACCTTCTCCTCCTGCAGAAAAGTTGCCGAAAGTTTCCAGGAAAATAGATAATGTTATCTTTGTGGAAGGGAAATTAAAAACAAAAAAAAAGCATAATGCCAGCCTGATGTGGATCAAGTGTGGGTCTCGGTTGGCAGAAGATGCAGAATTTGGTTTAGTAGGATTTTTTTAGCCCTTTTAGAAGTGGAGCAGACTAGTAGTTGATACCAGGTATAGTTTAGGGTCTTTTCAGAGACCAGAGTGATAAATTAGAGGTTACAAAGTGGCTGAGGTCAGTATCCGGGTGTGGCCATACCAGGAAAGCTTATCTGTCCATGGCCTGATACGTTAAAACCTTATGGATTAGGTGTTCTTTTTTGCATTTGCTGAAATGAAGTTAATGAAGATCCTTCCATCTGAGAGAGCGATTTTAAGGGGGTATCAGGAGTAGGTTTTCTCCCTCATCCCCTTCTCCTCACATGAACATGAGTGTCCATCTTCAACATCACTGTTGAGAGAAGGCACATTTCCTGTTTTTGCAATCGAGACCTTCACCGATGCGGCACCAAGGCGGTGGGACAGGATGTGCCCCGTATGTGGTCTCAGGTGGAGGTCAGCTCTCCTCATCCCACGCCTGTTGGGATGCTTCCTGCTTCAAAACCATCACATCTCCTTCCTGTTACTGTACCCAGTTAGGGAGGAAAATACACCCATTTGGCCACTACTGGCATCACTTAGATATAAACATAAAATTCAGCGTGATTTGATTTTCCATTTGCTTCTTACCCAGCCTCCTTAACAGAGGCTCAGCTCCAGGCGGCCCTTACCCGCAGTGCTCGGAAAAGCACATTTGGTGTGGGTATTGCTGGGGATGGAGCCCTGTGGTGGAGGTTAATGAGAAAAGTGATGTCTTGAGTGCAGACTGCGTGGTTTGCTTCCAAGATGATTTGCATTGAAGTGTTTAATGCTACAGAGAAATGCCAAGAGAGAAAGGATTTTCATAAGGCTGTTCTTGGTGCCCTTAAAAATACCACTGTCTCTTCTTTCTCCTCTGATATGGAGCACTCCCTTTCTTGGAGACAGACAGTCATGTTGTTCTTCTTTGCATAATTTATAGTGAATGCACTTAAGGGAAAATCAAACTCTTGAGTGTTCAGGATTAATGGAAGTTGCAACTACTAAATGTGTGGGCTGGGACTGGAGGTGTCCTGCCGTGCTGCTGCACCAGCCTCCTCTTGGAGGTGCTGGGAGAGTACAGTCAGTGCTGTCTCTGACAGCTCAGTGAAGGGGTGGTGCCCATTTTTGTATGGATTTTAGAGGAACTAGTCACAAAATCATATGGTTTGATGTTTTCTGGAGATAACTCTCCCATTTATAATGATGGAAGCTGAAGTGAGAGGTAAGAGAAGGTATTACTGTATCCCTGAGCATCATGCACAGCCAGAGAGATGGTCTGTCATATTCCTGCTGGTCAGAATGGCCCATTGTGATCAGGATCCACCTAACGGGAACACCAGTGCTCTGCTCATCCCTGTGATCATTTGGTCTGGAGTTCACACCATCAAGGCACTGCCTTGGGCAAATGCCCACAACTGCCCTTGCAGGTGGTTGCCTGTGGGGAGCCATCAGCCTGGGTGTGCCTTGGCATGGGCAGTCCTTGCCACCCTGGGAGGACAGCAGGACGTTGCAGGACAGCTGGGTGTCCACATCCCAGCATAAATGTTACTGTAATCCAGCACAAGGTGCTTGCCATTGTGTTCTCAAGGCACAAAGGCTGCCCTGATAATAACCTGAGCACAAACCTTGCATCATGTTCCTGGAGTGATGCTTTTGTCCAGAGTGTGTCCTGGGGCCATGGCTTTCCTGCACAGGATAGTAGTCACTGCAGTTTTGGCTCCTTGATTCTAAAAATGAATCTTTAAAAAACCCTGTGTGATTGGTACAGTCACATGCATGAACCTGAGTAATATCCTGAGCTATTGAAGAGCTTGGGCTGATTCCTACCAGCAGAAGATTTGGTCTTCTGTTCCTTGAATTGCTGCATCCAGCAGAACCAGGTTCCTTCCTTGTGGGTGGGATGCTGTTCTCATGTACTTATTTCGGTCTCAGTTTTTAATTCACATCTCTGTAAGGAAAAAAACCCAGAAAAGTTAAACTCTAGGTTTGCTATTAGATTTGAAACTTTAGTGGTTTTTTTCATTCAACAAACAGGAAAATAAAGGTGTGAAACAATTTGATTACTGTTATTGGTGTTTACCACTGAAGGGGAAATAGAACACTGTTTCGAGAAAAAAGTTTAGTTTAGGGGAGTGTATTTTTACCGGGAATTTAACTAGTGGCTTTTGTGCTATTTTGAAGTGATAATCAATTTTTGTAAAAAAAGGTACTTTAGCAATCTAGATTAATAAAATAAATGGATGAATTTGTAATAGATTTAGTATTTTTGGAACAAAAAACCCCCATGTATTAGTAGTAGAAATTATTAGCAATAGCTATAACATGTTGATGACAAAGAATCTTTCTCTTTTGGTTGATTTTTTTTTTTCTTCCCCCAGTGTATCTTAGTACTTTTAGTTAATGTTGACTTTTTGTTAAAGGTAGCTGGTTGTCATATATCCAAAACCACATTTTGGAGCATCTTTTCACTAAGAATACGCCTGCTAAAGAATGCTTTTATAATTAAATAAAAAGGTTTATTTTCACTCTTTGAAGGCAAAACTAGCTCTCTTCCCTGCTTTGTTTCAAATTAGCTACCCTGAAATCCCCGTGATTCCTCCAAGCCCTGTATCTCAGCACAGTACCTGCAGCTGGGGAAAGGAAGGATGTCAGATCTTGTCTTTGTTTTCTATTTAGGCATCATTAGCAGTGAGGATGGTCTTGCAGACCATGCCTGAAGGCTGGTTATCATCTGTCATTGTCTGGTTAGCTGGTGGCATTGTCCCCAAACTCTCCATCTTCTCTACTGGAGTGGCTCTGATGCTGCAGAATTTGCTCAGGTGCCATTGGCTGCCTCTTGTTACTGCCAGAGTTTGACTAATACTTCTGAAATTTAATCTGGGTTCCTTTCTCTCAGGGCTGTGATTATTCTGTAGAGAATTTTTCTGTGATTTACCTTCATCAATTAAATATATGCATCATAGGAAACTTTTAAAATCTAATGACAAAAACAGCCCAACTGTGCTACTTCTGTGGTTTTAATTATATTAAAAACACAGTGCCTTGTGCTAATTTTTGTCACTTTTCTTCCATTTTCTAAAAATGTTCTCTCTGATTTCCCAGTTCCCATAAGGCACCTTCCCGTATCCTGCAGGCCAGCACTCCCTGAGTTTTATTAAAAATTATGTATCACAATAGTATATTCAGTGAACATGACGTGGGTTTTTCCTCATGCAATCGAACCGTCTCAGAAAAAGACCTTGTGCACTGAGACATTGTGAAGCTGGGATTTCCTTGAGCTGCAATATTGTGTAAACAAGCTGTAATTTTTTTTAAGCCTTGCCAACTTCGCACAGCATCTGAAAAAATCGGACTGACTGCTTCTCCCTTGGTTTTGTTTAAAAAAAAGGACAAAGGGAGGAGATGAGGAAAATCCACTCATGATTTTCTTTTCCTGTCTGCAATCACAAGCTGCATTACTGCCCAAACTGCTCCCACCCAAATTAACCCAATTTCCTAATTTACTTGAAATATTTCTGTGCTTTTCTTACTGCATTGGGAATATTTGCCCTTTACAGTAATAAGCTCTCCTCCCTGAGCTGGAGAACATCATGAAGAGCTCCCCAAGGAGCTGCCACTCTTCTGGTCCCAACATGGGCCTCATTTCTTATTCATTAGCAGCAATTCATGAATATTTTGGGGTAGACTCTGCTTCTTTTGCTTCTTTCCAGTAGTTTGTAACCATGCTGTCCATGGAAAACTCTCCTCTGCTGCTGGGGGTCAGCGTTGGTGGGCACTGCAGGTAGCAGTGGCTACAGCAGGTGTCAGCTGCTTGCTGTGACTGCAGCACCTGGAAAGATCCTGCCACTGTGAACTGCAAATGCCTCTTCACCACGCTCTTATGATCCACATGTAAAATGGTTCTCAGGTTAATGTACTGAAGCTTGATGCCAGTGACTAATTTTTCCCTGTAAATCAGGAGTATAGCCCTGAATAAAGTGACTTCAACAGATGGGAGCAATTCAGACACCTGTAAGGGAATTTCTTATGTTTCAGCCTTTGCAGCTGACTCCATTAAGTGAACGTGCCAGCCAAGAAATATTCATTTAGTCATTTGCAGGGTTGGAGTCTTTGTAATCATATCTTTCTTTGGCAAGGTGGGGGGGTGGGTGGTTATTTGGAACGGATTTTCATCCTAGACATGGAATTGGGTTTTCAAGACCACACAGTTCCTGGTTATGTGTTTATGGATAAACTTCCACAGTAAGGTGGCTCGAGGTCTCTTTACCAATTCACTCCACCTTTCGGAAGGGCATTCAATGGGCATATGTGAATTGTAACTGAGTTTTCTGAAACTGAAATATAGTTGGTACACAGAGTGGTCCTTTCCCTTCACCCACTGTTCTTAATAAACTTTTGAAAAGGATTGTACTTGAAAGTAAGTTGCAAATAAGCAATGTTTCTTATTTAAATAAAAGCATAGTTAGTCACTGAAAGTGAAAGATTTTAAAAGACCATTTATTTACTTACAGTGGCCTTTTCTTCACTTGTCAGGTTTCGTTTCTGTTTCCCTGAAGGCAGCAGCAGAAGCAGCTTGAGCCCCTCTTGACACCAGCCTTTCGCATCTCAAACCCTGCAGGGTTTGAATTTTTCGTGGAATTATTGATTAAGGGTTTTCTTTTTATCTCGCTGCTTCTATTAGTAGCTTTTCAAGAGGTGAAGGTACTTCTTTTTGCAACTGAGACTTTATCTAAAGGTGTTACTTTTGGCCCCGTGTCTGCAGCCTGGGAAAACGAGACAGGTGCTGCAGTGGCTGGAATGTGGGTGTCGGCTTTTGCCACAGGGCAGGAAAGAAGTTCACATGAGTTTACCAGGCAGGACCAGATATCTATAGCAACGTATTTGTATATCCTGTGCCTTCTCTGTTGCAACGCTCGTTGCTTAGGATACTGACATTAAAACATGTAACAAAATCTGCTCTTCACTCTGGACTTCATTATCTGTCCCAGCCCATGTAACTGCACATTTTCCCCCTCCATCTCAGATCAGAACCACTGACCAGCCCTCGGCAAAGCATGGTCCACAGGATGTTGTTATAATCCTGTTTTGCAGTCTGTTGCTACATGATCATTTTTGTCACTAAACATTTTTGTCACTAAACATTTGTCACGAGCTGGGGTGTCTGGGAACCCATCTCCCTCTTGCAGCTTGGCCCACAGGAGCTGGAGGCTTCTTAAACACATCTGTGTTGGCTGAGGTGATGTGAGCTGGTGCTACCGGTGCTTGAAATGCATTCTCGAGGGTGTGTTCCTGAACTGTGGCAACACAGATCTTTAGTGACTGAGCCTTGCATTTGGACTACTACGTGGGGAGTTTTTTGTGGGGTTTTGTTTGTTTTGTTGTTTGTTTGGGGTTTTGTTTGCCTTTTTTTTTAATACAAGGATCAAACTTGTAAAAATAGAGCTTCAGTGACAGATCTGATGCTTTAGGTCTTTTATTAAAAAAGTCTTCCACCCATGTTGAAATGGTTCTTACATTTCAGACCAACCCAGGGCAGTGTTTGCTGCCTGGCTTAGGCTGTTCATTTTCTTTGGGCTCCTGGAGGCACTGCGCTACAGCATCATGACTGTAACAGATTTGACACACTTATTCTGCTTTATAAGTGAGCACTGCCAGAGAAATGGTGCTACACTTCCCCCCCTGCAAAGCAGATAGCTCAGATAATATGAAGAATATTTGTTCTGTTTCTCTGTGCACTGTCTTTCTCAGCTGGAGAGCACCTCTGTCCTACAGACAGGCATTTCATCAATTTTCCTCTTTTTATTAGCACTAAATTAGAATCCAAGGGGGGTTGCGCAAGGAAATATATCTCTAAGGAGTTATTCCTGCTTTTGCAGCCATAACTGATTCACTGAGAGGATCCCATCATGAGCTCATTTCATGGAGGTTTTGCTTTCACAAGCTTTGCAGGAAAAAGCTGGTTTGGTCTCTGGCTCTCTGGGTTACATGGTCAAAGCACGCTTCTACCGGCTGTAACTGGAGGTTGACAGAGAGTTCTTGTGAGAGCGGGATGCACTGAGCTTTGTTACAAGTATTTCAAATACTTCAGTGCGTGGATGCTGACAGCTAGTCCATCTGTTGGTGAAAACACAGAATTGCTACTTTAGCTGTTGCAGACTTCGCTAGTTACTCACCCCCGTGCTGCATGACCCAGTGTTGTGGTTTAACCCCAGCTCCCCGTGGGATGAGGAGGGGAAGTGGGGGGGAAAAAAGGTGAAATGCGTGGGTCGAGATAAGAACAGTTTGGTAACTGAAATAAAATANATATTATTATAGTAATGATGATAATAATTGTAATGAAAAGGGGGATAATAAAAAGAGATATAAGACCCAAGAGAAAAAAGGGATGCTCAGTACAATTGCTCACCACCTGCTGACCAGAGCCCGGCACATCCTTAGCGGTGATCAGCCCCCTCCCCAGACAATCCCCTTTGTTTATATTCTGACCATGATAGTATGCAGTATCCCTTTGTTCAGTTCAGGTCACCTG